>SKCR01037754.1:0-67302 GCA_019454045.1 Zanthoxylum bungeanum
ATAAATAGAAAACTGGAAGCTCACTCAACTCAAGGGCGGTGATTTAAATACAGGAACAGAGCTTCACTTCATTAAATCTCTGTAAAGATGAAGCCAAGAATAATACCCATTACTCTTTTGTTTGTGTTTTTCTCCAGTTTGATCACATTTTGTTCAGCAGGAAATGTAACCTACGATAGCCGCTCTTTGATTATTAATGGCAAGCGAGAGCTTATCATTTCTGCCGCCATTCATTATCCTCGCAGTGTTCCCGCGGTCAGTCTCTGTCTCTCTCTCTTTTTTCTTTTCTCTTTCCTGTTATTTTTCTTATTGCATTGTAAGATATCAAATGGGGTTGATACATTGTGTTTTTTCTTTTTGTTTAACATGAGATTTGATTTTTTTTTTTGTTTGGTTTCTGAAAAAATTGAGTAAAATAATAGAATCTACAATAATGGCACTTTTTTTTTTCTATATTGACTTGGTGATGAAATTGGAACTTAGATCTGTTCGACTGGCTGATTTATCTCATTTTGTAACATCATTGTACTTTGTTAATCCTTGTATTTGGAAGCAATTTGGATTCTCTGCACTTATAATATACTGAGACTAAATGTGGGTATATGTGGTAGATGTGGGCGGGACTGGTTCAAAAGGCAAAGGAAGGAGGCGTGAATACGATTGAATCGTATGTTTTTTGGAATGGTCACGAGCTTTCTCCAGGCATAGTATGTTGAATTGAGTAGATTTAAGATATACGTGCCCTGCTTAGATTTATCTTTTCCTTTTTAAAAAAAAAAAAAAAAAAAAAAATCCGTACTAATATTTCCTCTATTTTTCTTTTAAATGGGATCCTCAAGTATTATTTTGGTGGGAGATTTGATCTGCTCAAGTTTGTTAAGACCATTCAGCAAGCTGGGATGTATATGATTTTGCGTATTGGTCCATTTGTTGCAGCAGAATATAATTATGGGTATGCTAATGTGCTATAGATTCAGACCTCTTTTAACATTCAATTTTTTTTTTTGATAAATGTCTCACTTTTATTTACTTGTGGTAAATATCTAAATGATGATCATATGATAGAGGGGTACCAGTTTGGTTGCACTACATTCCTGGCACTGTCTTCCGAAATGATACTGAGCCATTCAAGGTATGTAAATGGTTTTTGTTGTGTTTGTTGTGTGGGGACTAACATACCATATTAAAGGTTCTTAGTGGTGTAATATATAAGGACATGCATTTGAAATCAAGTGTTCGTACAATACATCCCTCATTACTGATTTTCCTATTTTTTGGGTGTTCAGTATCACATGCAGAAGTTCATGACACTGATAGTGGACCTGATGAAGAAGGAGAAGCTTTTTGCATCACAGGGAGGTCCCATCATCTTGGCACAGGCATGTGTAGCTTCCTGCTAATACTAATTTATGTGCCCATTTTTTCTTGTGAAAATTGGAGGGTTGTGAACACAGATCTTAGAGGTTTTTAGAATCACAATTCTTGTATTTGATATTTAAATAGAGTTAATCCAGCAAATTGTCAATTGGAAACAACTATTCTATCATTGCTTGTCTTAAGAATGATATTTTCGTGAATTTCTAGAGATATTCAGCTTTCCATAGCCTTAGCTGGCTGATGTTTGCAGTTGCGATGTTCTTTTATTTTCAGGATCTTTATTTTCACTTTTATGGAAGGCACTTTTATGTTGAATTTAAAATGAAGAACCAACGAGTAACAACAACACACTCACTCAGATAGGGAAAATAAATAGAAGAAAATATAGAAAATCAATGATAATTTCTACCTAAGTTATCATGTTTTGTGTTTTGTGTTTTTGTATTTTTTGATGATATTCTTCTTTCCTTTTTTCTTTTCCTATTAACAATTTTCAACAGAGTTACTTCTTGACTTATTCTTTGTGTTCTTGGTAATAAATGGTTTCAGATTGCATTCTCTATCTTGAATATTGTAGGTTGAAAATGAATATGGGTTTTATGAAGCATTTTACGGGGAAGGAGGAAAGCGATATGCATTGTGGGCTGCTAACATGGCTGTTGCTCAAAATATAGGGGTGCCTTGGATAATGTGCCAACAATTTGATACTCCAGATCCTGTGGTAAGAGATTTATTACCTAACCATTGTTTAAAATTTCCAACTTGGAATTGCTAATCTACAATTTAAATATATACAAGAGAATATAGGCACCAAATTTGAGTAGTTTCTACTTTCTATTGCTTGATACTTATCGGTTCATCTATTTTGTTTACATTGTGTTCCTTTCTTGGACTAATTTTTTTTGTATCAATTGCCATAAAAATAAAATGTGGATCTGCCTTGCTCTTAAAATCCAATGACTTCTCCTGTTACTAGTAAAGATGTGAAGATTAACACTTAAATGTTGCTGATGGTAATTATTTCTTGTTTAACAAAAAGAGAGAAAATAAAAGAAAGAGAAGATCTCTCACTCAGGGAAAAAAGTAAAAGAAAACTTGTAGTAGTTCTCTTTCCCTTTGTCCCTCTCTCTTTTCCTGTCCCTCCAATCGCTGATATCTCTTTATATATATACATATACATACATACATACATACGTACATACATACACACACACACACACACACACATATATATATATATATATATATTTCAATTTTCAATTTTAAGATGTACAAATTTTCAATTATCATTTACGTTACAACGTTATTGAGATAGTTTGGCAACCTTAAACGTTGAATCTCTTTAGTGGAAGTAAGAGGTCCAGGGTTCGAACTCAGGGAGGGAATTGAGTTGCATTAGGCTAAACTATTAAGAATGGCTAAGTGCACGAGGCTTCCCAGGCTCCCAGCTAAACTACTATATATATATATATATATATATAAAGAAACGTTGAAGTTTTTGGCACCTTAATCTTGCCTATCTTTATTGGGTGACCATTACTGCTCTGCATTGCATTGCGAATGAGGTGTTCCTCCTAGTATGATCTAAATAACCTTGAGAAAACATGTGTGTTTCTTGCTTTTTGTAAGGCAATAGGGGTTGTTTACCTTCTAAAGAATCCATGATTCCAAAATTGAAATATAATCATGGTTTTAAGAATTTTATGTGAAAGAAAATGTTTAGATTGATGCGTCTTCTATTTTAGAGAAATTGATTGTTTCATTCATGTCATTAGGACGAATTGAGTTTGAGTAAAGGTATTTTGTGAGTTTCTTGGGAAATGTGTATTGAAAGGAAGAAAGATTTGTGAAGCCCATTTTGCAAAGGATTTACCACCTTATGCCTCCGTATACCTAATGTGTAAGGCTTGTGGATGGATGTTAAATAAACTTGTACCAATCTAAATATGGTTCCTCTCCTATTTCAGTTTCAGGATTGTCATATGATTGAGAGTCAATGGAAACAGTTTATATTTTTTTCTAACTTATGATTCTTGTGGCAATTAGGATTGCACTTTCCTTTGTCTTCCAATAGAACATGGATTACTTTTATTTTCCCTGATACTGTTAGGGATAAAGAGATTTTCAACCTTTAGCCCAAAACAGGTAATCCTTTTCACTTTCTTCTCATTTGCAGATCAATACTTGTAACTCCTTTTACTGTGACCAATTCACACCTCACTCGCCGAACATGCCCAAAATTTGGACTGAAAATTGGCCTGGATGGTAATGTTGTAATTTATATAAGTTTGGTATATTCTTTATGTTTTCTAACTGCACTTTCTTAGTAACTGTTTATAATATTTAACTTCTCATTATTGTTTAAAGAAAGCTTCCAAACATTATTGATTTATTGAAGCTTTCTTAAATTTCTGATTTCTAATTAGATTATAATACCATTTATGCTTTTAATCTTCCAGGTTTAAAACATTCGGGGGCAGAGATCCTCACAGGCCACCTGAGGATATTGCTTTCTCTGTTGCTCGTTTTTTCCAGAAAGGTGGTAGTGTCCACAACTACTACATGGTATTTTAGTTAATCTTCTTTCTGTTGATGTATTAAGTATTTTACTAAGTAGTATACTTCAAATTGTCAATTTATATCAAATTATCATTGTCTCATTGCTATTATAGTGATTATGTTCTTTACTCTGGTTTAGTATCATGGTGGTACAAATTTTGGTCGCACGGCAGGAGGACCTTTTATCACAACAAGTTATGATTATGAAGCACCAATTGATGAATATGGTGAGATTCCTACATCTTTTTTTATTACATTCCTACGATTTATAAATTAGTCTATACTTCATTTAGTATGTATCATTAAGTATTGTTTGATGGTTCCCCACTGGGCTTATAGGTTTGGCTAGGAATCCGAAATGGGGACACCTTAAAGAACTGCATGGAGCTATAAAGTTATGTGAGCATGCATTGCTCAATGGTGAGCGAACTAATTTGTCACTAGGTCCTTCCCAAGAGGTGATTTTTTATTTTTTCCTTCTTATACCTATTACCTAGTAGCTTTTACGTCTTAATTACCGATTTTCTTAGGTCACCGTGCCTAGCCCCAAATCATTGGGGCTAGGCGCTCGCCGGAATGGGTGACATTTTCTGCCCATTATGGCAAATTTTGACCGAAAAATAGTCGGTCAACGGCAGTTGACCGACTCCGAATTCGAAATTGAAGTTGTTTTCCGGTCAAATTTCACCCCAATCCTAACCCTAACTTTAATTTTACAAAACTAACTCTCTAACTCATCGATTTTAAAAATCCCCAATTTGATGCATAAACCCTAATTTGAAAAAAAACTCTAATTTCTTCAATTTTTGTTAGTTTCTCATCAAATTGACCCTCTATAAATCCTACCCATTGCTCAAACAACATTTCCCTGTGATTAATTTGTCAAAATCACAACAAATCTTAAACCTAATTATCAAAATTCTCTATTTTCGATTAATTTTCTAGGCCCCGCGTAGGTGGATCGCTGCCCTACTACCGCTTAGCGCGTTTTAGAACACTGTTTTCTTGCTAATTGTAGTTTTCAATGCAGAAGTGGTTTTTAATGCATTCATGTAGTTTCAAGTCGCTTTTTTTTTTTTGCCTATCTAAGAATTCTTAAATATGTTGAGGATTTATTTATTTGTACTTAGGATTCTATTTTATATATGTTGCATACTTTTATATTCCCCATATTTGTATTTATTAGGATTCAAACATTTTGCATCCTCAATCAATCATAAATTTCGTGATCATGTGAATTTGACTTGTACCCTAAGGGTCATGGGGTAACCTTAATTAGATTGTTGGTGGGGTTTGCAAGTCAAAATCCCTCCTATTTTAATGTATATAAACCGAGATTTTTAAATCAGGCAGTTTACATCTCCCTGCTACAGATAAAGAAGAGTCTCAGATAAAGAACAAGATAGAAGATCATCATTGCAAACTAAACAGTCTCTAAGTACAAAGCAAACAGAAATATTATTAACTTGTTTGATGGGTGACACCCTCAAAATTGTTAATAAAATAACATATCCCTTATTACATCAACCCCCTTCCCTACCTTTCTCAAATATTCTTTTATCACATTCACTGCAAAGGACCTAAATAACCTTCAATCACCCCAACTCCCTAATACTAGAGCTGTTTCACGACCCAGCCTGCCTAATAAGATGCACTCCTGCTTGGGCAGGTTATGTGGTTATTAGGGTACTTATGTGTGAATTTGAACCATATCACAAATCACAAATTAATATACAACTGTTTGGCCCCTACCTATTAGTTTAAGCTTTTAGGTCATGTGTTAAGTTTAGAAGGGTATAAGAGATGTAAATATATGCTGTATTATCAATTACTGTATCAAAAATACCCTTACTGTATTAATTATAATAAACCCTCTTTTCAATTTTCAGTCAGTCAGTTTGGCTGTAGCAAGTGTTCTTCTATCCAACCTATGATTAGGCAAAGATCTTCACTTTTGGTCATATTGGGTGAAGGGAGTTATTAGGATATCTAAGAGTGTTAATTTCAATCTCTTTAATTGACGTCAGTGGAGCTCTTGTTGATTTAAGGATTTTAGGCAAGGAAATTGGCCTTTCATTTCGTGCAAAAGAGTGTCCAAGTAAACTTTTCATTTGAAGCATTTGCCACAAATCCTTTTACTCAAAAGAACTGTTTTCCCTTTCCAGTAACTGCACTGTGTTAAAATTTTAATCTTTTGGTATTCTCTGGTAGATTCATATTGGTTATCTTATTTGTGCATTACTCATTATTTTTCCTGTAGCTGAAAATCATGGTATTCTTATTTGATTTTTTATTTAGTTTAATGTTCTTTTAGTTCCAACTGAAAACTGGGTAGCATTCCAGAATAACCGCTGTTTTGTAGGCCGATGTCTATGTTGATTCCTCTGGAGCATGTGCTGCTTTTCTTGCTAACTTTGATGATAAAAATGACAAGACAGTAGTGTTTCGAAATGTGTCATATCACTTGCCTGCATGGTCAGTTAGTATTTTGCCAGACTGCAAGAAAGCAATATTTAACACTGCAACAGTAAGTTCCCTTATTTATCCATGCCTTTGCATACTGCTAAGATACAGTGTTATTTATTCTACCTGGCATCTTTTTATCAAGGAAAATGGCCTGTAAAATCGTTCAATTTTGGTAGTATTTTCTGCCTATGAACTGAATATCAATTCTAGTAGATATGAAACTTATTAAATATTTATCAAGCTGGATGTTGGTAAACTATTCTTGAAAAGGTAGAATATGACATGATGGGGATATGCCAATAAGAAGTATAGATCTTATATACTTGCGCTGATTTTTAGTTAATAAGAAACTGAATAATTTAATAATTAATCATTGCTTATTTTGCATTAGCTAAAATTTTTCTCCCAAGCTCTTTTTCAGTCAGTTAAAATTTCATTCATACTCTTGTAAAAGAGTTTAGTCCAATTTTTCATTGTTTATTTGGCTACTTATCTGATGTCATGTAAGAAGCATTGAATTTTTGGTCAGGAAATTTATTTCTAAAATCCGGAGAAGTTTAGGAAGTATATAGATCTATTAAATGAGTATCAAGGAAAATATTAGATGATTCCATGAGGATATAATACCAAGACCTGCACTCTGCATGTCCTCAATTCTGTACATGAATATTTTTCTTAGTGAGTGATATTTAAAGAGAGAATTTTCTACAGGTACATGCCCAATCATCCATAGTTGAAATGGTACCAGAGAATTTGCTGCCATCAGAGCCATCCCCAGAAAAAGGCTCAAAAGCTTTAAAATGGGAAGTATTTAAGGAGATAGCAGGGATATGGGGAGAAGTTGACTTTGTCAAAAGTGGTTTTGTGGATCATATCAATACCACAAAAGACACTACTGACTACCTCTGGTATACAACAAGGTTAGTCTCATTGAGAAAAGGTTAGCATGCATAATTTATTAGTTAAATTGCATGTTTTTTCCAAACAATAATTCCCATCCACCCCATTGTTTTTTTTATTTTTTTATTTTTTTCAGTCCAAAATTGGGTGTGTGATGTGGGTGTTTTTTTTTTTTTTTTTGGGTGGGGAGGTGGGTTGGTTAAGTGGAGGGGACTCTTGCTGACAGGTAGTGTGTCATACATTAAGGCTTATACATATTTATTACGGTACATCTTTAAATTTTATCACAACTTAAACACGCGTTATGATTTAGCAGAGATCATATAGATTTGTAGCCCAACGTCTATTTGGTGTTGTCTTACTTTTTTCTACGATGTTTTTCTCTGTCTTGTAAAAAAAACAGTAAATTGAATTTTTTGTTTTCAAGATTGAAAAATATTACGAGTATAATATTTCTTCTGGCTTTATCTTTAGTTAAGTTAGTCTTTTACATGACATCCAGACCTCTTGTATCATCTCAAGAGATTTTACTGACTGAACAATCTGATACCCACAATTTTCTACATTCTAATAGCCGTTTGAATTTTCGATCAATACAGTATTTGAATGATTTTCATAATTGATAGTCACCGTGGTTTGCCTGTGGTTGCCTTATGTATGTAGTATGTTAACTGTCTGCATTATTGTACTTTTAACTCTTTACTGGACACATTAAGTCTTAGTACTCTAGTGGACATGCATATTAAATGAAACAGACCTTTGATGAGAAGCGTTACGTGTATTTTATATGGTTTTTGAAACAGATTTTGTTCTATAATTGCAGTGTAATTGTTACTGAAGATGAAGAGTTCTTGAAGAAAGGAAGCCGCCCAGTTCTTCTAGTTGAATCAAAGGGTCATGCACTTCATGCTTTTGTGAATCAAGAACTTCAAGGTTTTTATCTATCCGGCCTTCTTTTCTTACTAAGTTGTTTTTAGTCTTCAATAGGGATAGTAATGGTGAGGGGAATGGATTGACATCCCTGTACCTATCCCTATACCCATCCTTGATAATCTTAAGATGTGGATCCCCTTTTATTATTCGGTGATCCACATCCCCTCCCCGTCCCTTCATAAAAAATTTAGAGGGGATGTGGATCACCGAATAATAAAAGGATGGATCTGAGATACTTAAAATACTCACTACTTGAGATTGGTTGGTTGCCAATTCTTATTTCTGCCGCTTTACCTCTATGTAACTAAAACTAAAAATAAATAACTAAAACTTAAAGGTAATGGAGAGGGGATTTACCTGATACCCGTCCCTTCCCCGTATAAGAAATGGGTATTAAAGTTTCCTCGTCCCTATCCTTGACGTTAATTTTTTCAATTTTTAATCCCCGTGGGGCCCTGTCCCCTTGGGGATTTCTGCATTCCTAGTCTTCAAAGGCATAATTAATATGAAAATCTGGAACTTTATCTGCTTTGACAATTCTTTCTGTTTAAATTTAGTTAATGGTATGATGTGTAAATTCTTGGATAATGTGATGCTGCTCTTCTCCTTGTCTGTGGAATAAATAATACTCAATTCAGAATTTAGTCTTTTGATCCACCTAGAAGGTCTGATACCTTGATTCTGGCGAAGAGTGACTCCAGATTGTTATCAGTTTGACTATTCTAATGCAGGAATTCTCAAGATATTTTCTTAAAAGCATGAGAAATCTCTGCTTTTTTACCTTAGTGAGCAATTCTCTGTCATCAATTTGCTTCAAAGGCAGATGTTACTAATTGATGCCACAGAATGTTGGTGCAACCTCTGTAAGAATTGGTTAAAAAATGTATTATCAAAAGAATTCTTTTTTTTTAGTTCTTTCGAATTTAATTCTTTCATTGATTTCGATCTCGTGATGTTTTGTGAGCACAACTTACCCCGAGTTTATTTCCATGCTATCTTCAGCTACTGCACTCACCTCTTGTCTATAACATAACTGTTCTGCATATATGTTGGTTTATTTTTATTTTTGCAAAGTATAATTTCCATGCTCGCCCTGAGTTATCATACACGTTATTAATCATCTTTATAGTTTATATTGTCTTATCCTCTTCGACAAGCTCCTTGAAGTAGATAGTCATCTTTCATTTGGTAATATTAGGTAGCGCGTCTGGAAATGGAACACACCCACCCTTCAATTTTAAGAATCCCATCTCTCTCAAAGCAGGGAAGAATGAAATTGCTTTGTTAAGCATGACAGTTGGCTTACAAGTGAGTTAACCATCTTAACTTTTTTACTTTTCTATAATATAGAAGAATACTGAACCTTTTTTTGTTCAGAAGTTAAGATCAGTTGTGCGTTGATAATGATCTACATTGTGCCATTTTGTGTGATTCTGAAAGTATGGCATGAGCTCTGGTCACCATAAGTGTTACATATTACCTACTTGTTTACCCTTATATGTGACATAAACATAAAACTGGTGCAACTTCTTGTACCGGAGAGATCATGACTAAATTTTACTTCAAACACTGTTGTATCCAAGATTTCTCATGGAAAAAACAACAAAAAACCTTGGAGAATATGGAAACTTCCAAATGTTATTTATTTAAACTATCATTACATTGCCCTCATATGTAATATGGGATTGCGACTACTCTTTTAATGATTTTCAAGGTTTCTAGGGTGTCTGTGACTACTCTTTGACTATTCATTCATTACTTTCAAAATTAGCTATTCATCCCTATATTAGTGTGTTACTAAAATTTTGTTCTTCTACCTTTGCCACCACATTTTTTAAGGTGTAATCTTTTGTATTGGTGTCATGAGTGGTGCCGTCCCTGAGGCACTTTGGTGTTACAAATCTAGAATGCATTAAAATAGGGAAAATGCTATTCTCTTATGAGATGTCATGCGTTATCATCCCTAAATTACACACAGAATACATACATTGCTACTTATGCTAAAATTTTGTCTCCCTCGTAAAAGTAAAGAATGTTCCTTCCCTTGTTGCTGTAGAATGCAGGACCATATTATGAATGGGTGGGAGCAGGATTAATCAGTGTTAAGATTAAGGGATTCGGCAATGGTACTCTTGACTTATCTACATATAATTGGACCTATAAGGTATGTTTCTTCCATTGGTAGACGAAGTTTATAACTCCTGTTTTAGAAGTTATGAAGTGTTTTGGTTGTGGGAACTTTTGGGTAAAATGTTGTCAATAACTTTGTTGGGTGTAATTGAATTCTTTTAATATCTTCCTTTCTGGCTTATCAGTTATAGGAGTAATTTCAAAATTTAGCTAACAGTAATATGGAGTTCATAGTGAGGCCATGTTATGTTACTACATATTTCTTTGGGTTACAAAAAGAACCCTAAAATGCAGTGCCGGCCTTTTGCTTCTTTCCTTTAACATATTAGAAGACAATCACTTGGACCTTCTGTAATGCTTTTTTGGTAAATACTTGTAATCAATATGCAATATTAGCAACAGTTTTCCTATGGATTCTTCTATATTATACTTTCTGATGAGTCTGACAATATAATCAGCTTACACTGTTAAGCTTCATGGTAACTCAGAATGATAACAAAGTTAGTTTGACCAAAATGTCATTGTGTTCAATTTCTTGGTATATCTTTTGGCTGTTGTGCTTGACTAATGTGACAGTAATGGTGGGGCATAACCATATAAGATATTATTGACGGTTGTAATAAATAGTAAGCAGCTATTGAAATTCATTAACGCTCACGTCTTTTGTTGCTGTTTCTGCACTTTCCAGATAGGATTACAAGGAGAACACCTAAGTTTATACAAGCCTGAAAATTTGAATAAAGTAAATTGGGTATCAACTTCGGAGCCGCCAAAAAATCAGTCTTTGACATGGTACAAGGTAAAAACATTTGTCTCGAATAATAGCTGTTATGTTCATTTAACTTTGAACGTGCATTATGTTGCTAGTGCTTAATGAGAATATTAATTATGTAAACTCTCTGAATGGTGCAGGCTGTTGTGAACCAACCACCTGGGGCTGAACCTATTGGTTTGGATATGCTTAAAATGGGGAAAGGTCTGGCTTGGTTGAATGGAGAAGAAATTGGAAGATACTGGCCCAGGAAAAGTAGAAGAAGTGTTATTCATGATGAGTGTGTTCAAGAATGCGACTACAGGGGAAAATTCAACCCGGACAAATGCCTCACTGGATGTGGGGAACCATCACAGCGATGGTAAATTAAAATAGAAAAAAAAAGGCTCTGAGTGCAAATTAGTACTAAGAGTTCATATGGTCGTATATTCATGGATTTTAAAAGAAGTATTTAAAAAGCAATAAATTTATATATTCTTGGATTTTTTCTGAGCCAATCTAATAATTTGTTCCTTTTTATTTCATTGAAAAATCTGTGTTGTTATGATTTATGAAAACAACTAATTAATCTGCATTGACCAGGTACCACATTCCGCGTTCCTGGTTCAAGCCATCTGGAAACATTCTGGTGATTTTTGAGGAGAAAGGTGGAGATCCAACAAAAATTACATTTTCTAGACGCAAAATATCAGGTAAGTGCTCTTCTTGCTGAGAATTGTTGTTAATTTGTCAAAGTTGCTTCATTTGTTATCTGTAATAATATAACCAAACCAACCAACCAAAAGCATTTTCCCACTAAATGTGGTCGGCTATTGTGAATTACTCTCCTTATGCTCAGAAGCATATAGGTCTTCCTTTTTGGTTTCTTTTTATGTCAGCATAGGTCTTCATCTATCTCGATTGACATATGGTCACACCAGTTTTATAAAACAAACACTAGTTAATGGAAACTTCATTAGCACGTGTCTTCCCTGCCCTTTGCTTCGGAAACATGCATAAACAATCACTCCATGCTTACTGATTTTCTTTTACATATTTCTTATATACATAATATGCTTCAAATCTATTGCAGGTTTGCATAAATGAAACCGAGTGCAGCATATAACTATTTGAAGCAAATTTTGAAACCTGTTTGTTTCCTGGTGCAACTTAAGAAACTTGAAGTCCAAGTAATGTGCAGCTGAAACTGTCATTCCAGCTGATAGCAGATTAGAATACACGAAGCATCATCTTTCTTCTCCCCGCATATTCACCTAAAAGGAAAAGCTAAAAAACAAATCAGGGAGGATTTTTATTTATTTTTTATTTAATTTTTGGTGAGTTGAGGTACTATTATGAAACATGCATTAAACCCATATGAGATATTTTGATAATTTCAATGCATTTTTATATAAAACTTTCCACTTGCTCTCTGATGATAGCTTCCCACTTGCTCTCTGATGATAGCTTAGTATTTATGAAAGCCTCTATCAAGGATTGCATGAATGTTCAAGAGAATTTTCGATTGTTATGCTAATGTTTAGGGCAGGTGTTTAACTGTGTCAAGTCTTTGTTCCTAAATCCAAACAGAGCAGCAAGACTGAAAATATTAGAGGCATCTTTAACTTAAAGATGGTCTCCATCCATGAAAGATATTTGGGCTTACCCTATATGGTTGGAAGGAAAAAAAAAAGAGTTGCTTTAATGGTCTCAAGTTAATGACAATGCAATTTATGTAGTGTTTGATATAAAGTTTGGTGAGCTTATAAGTTAATTTATTCTCTCATTATAATATTTATAAATTAGCTTATATTCTCTATCAAACAATATCTTATTCTCCAATGATGGTAAGTGTTAATCAAAGTTGTCGCCCAAGCTATATTTATATGAGTGTGTTCAAGCTCCCTTCTGATTTGTGTGATGACACTAAAAAACTGCTAACGAAATTCTGGTGGGATTCCAAAGAGGATAAAAGAGGAATTCACTGGGGTGAATGGAGTGGAATGTGCAACTGTAAGGGGAATGGAAGGATGGACTTTAGAGAATTGAATTGTGGAATGTGCAGCTCTAAGGGGAATGGAGGGATGAACTTTAGAGATTTGGATTGTTTCATTCTTTTCGTAACACAAATTGTAAAAAAAGTAATATTATAATTTTTAATAAAAGCACTCATTGATAACTTCACGTGCTATACTTGGTTCACTGATTGATTTCGGGGTTTTGATTAAAAACAGGGGTTGTTGGATTAAATGGAAAGGCGTATGCCAAGAATCTAGGTCAGTATGGTCTCTAGTTATCTGGGTTCACCTGGAGTCTCATTGGGTGGCCATTAACTATCGGGAATAGGCTTTAAGGTAACGGGGTTTGGTTTCTACTGAGGGTCATATGCATAGCTGCTGCTATCGATGGGTAAATAACTCCACCAATTGATTCATGAGTTTCTACATGTGCTACACATTCTGGGTATTACTACTTATGTCACATTGATACATAGCTCACTATCTTGTTCTTGAGGTTTTAGCCGATTCTGATCAGAAATAGAAAGGTCGGTTCTTGCTCTAATGGCTTGCATTCCTTGAGGAACGTGGGTTTCCAATAGAGGCCTGCTACTGCAAATCTTATACTTCCTTGGTAGCACTGTTACCCATTTCTTTGTCTAAGAGGAGGGAAATCTGAGACATTAAACTAGGTTTACATATTGGTACTAGCTTGTCTGCAGGTATTGTTCTGGCGGAATCAATTACCTATTTTAGAATAGGTATGGGACGGACGCCGTCAGAATTAAATTTTCCTAACCATTATTTCTAAAAAGTAGGGTAAGATCATGATTTTCGTTGTTCCAAGAGGCACTACTATGTACAAATGGTCCTAGACCCTTACGAAGGTGATCTCGCGAGCATGAATGGAAACACATCTATCAGAAATTCAAACTACCAATGTTGTTGAGAACCTACTGCATATTCGTATAGCTAAACTGTATACATGTACTGAACTTGAGGATTTACCAAGCTAAGGGTTTACTGTACATTTTCTGCTACCATAAATGGTCTAAAGGAACGATATCTGTTCATGCTACAAAGAAATGAGAGGAAACTTACTTGCAATCGATCAAACCTGGAAGGGTGTTGCCTTACACATGAGTATTTATGGGCATACATCATATGCAAACATCATAGCCCTACCGATGCATACATATACCCTAAGACCGTGCGCTCTGATACTAACTTTGTCACATCCCATTATATCTGGGACGTGTTGGATAATTATGACCCATAACATCACTATTTGTAAACGACATTGTGGTTTTTGTACAAATTAACTATGTGACAAAGGAATTGCTATTTTATCATTTTGTAATTAGATTACTTGAATATATATAAATGATAAAAGTCCTTATGATTAGTTCCGGATTAATAAGATATGAGACAATAGGGGTGGGCATCGGATCAGATCAAATTAGATCCGATCCGATTATCAAATCCGATTGAATTGAGTTGGTCCGGTTCGACGGATTTCGGATCGGATCGGATTTTATCCGATACGATCCGCTCGAATTTTTTTTTTATTATTTAATATGCAAAACGACGTCGTTACATATTAAATAAAAAAAATCGAATTATTTCGGATCGGATTTTATCCGATCCGATCTGATCCGCTCGATTTTTTTTACTCAAAACCAGATTATGCTTGCAGTTTGTGGTCATGTTGTTTGTACTGTGTACCGAATTCGGATCGGATCGGACCAATCCGATCCGAAATAATTCGAATCGGATCGAACCAATCCGATCTGATCCGATAATTATCGGATCGGATCGGATCGAGTTCGATAAGATGATCCGGTCCGAACGAATCAAACATCTCAGAGCATTTCAGATCGGATCGGATTCAGATTCGGTTCGATCCGATAATGCCCAGGGCTATGAGACAATATCAATCCACGAACGGTTTAATCATTAAATATCCCTAGTCGTAGTATTATCGAGACTGGACATCGATAATGCGGAATAGACTAGTATTGCACTTGTGCGCGTTATGAAAGCTTAACGACATAGTTCTCATATATTTAAGTATTGGATACTTATGCAAGCGTGATAGGAGGTTATGTTAGCCATTAGACCGGGAACAGCTTCGCTCTGGATAGACCACTCGGAATCCCATTGGTAGTATGACTATGTGTCTATGGGAATCCGAATCAGGGTAGATGTATGTGGTCTTAACCTGAGACTTGCGTCGCTAATACTTGCGACAATCAGTATGCTTTGGTTTTGGTCATCCGGGGCTTGAAAAGGTTCTGTGTACGCCTCTTTTGGGATTATTGAGAATCGTAGTGTGTTGGGTGTGATGTCAAGATGAAAGTGTCACTTCAGTCATATGGAGATGATGATCACGCAGGATACAGAAATGATACTCTTATATGCTGCAGCTATCGGGAAAGTATGACAAGGTCATGATTATTCGATTAAAGAGACTAGTTGCTTGTGATCCGATATATGCTTCGTACGGGGCAGACACAATTCCAGCCCCAGGCCTATCATGTGACATCCGATACTGGATCGTAATACACAATATATAGTATACTACACTTGATAAAGATTATATATTATTCGTTGAATATTTCTGGAGAATTGGGTAGGCACATTGCTTTGCTAGAAGCCAACCATGTCTTGTAAATCGGTAAGAACGTGGTACTGGGTACGCACATGTTTGGATAGTTCGACAACCGGATTTACTACTAACATATCCAGGGATCTCTTGGATCGCTTCCCAAAGATTCACCGATGACATTTGACTCGAACATAATTAATCTAGGATTAATTATAAGAGAAATAAAATTAATCTGGGATTAATTGCGTCAAGAATTTATCTGGGATAAAATTCAAATAGAACGCGATTAATTTGGAATTAATCGATTAAATAATATATTGGATATATTAATTGAAATCGGATTTCAAAGCGGAATTAAAATTGGATTTTAATTCCGGCGGACGAATTAATTTAGAATTAATTCGCGAGTGACTTTCGTAATAATTTTGCTAGGCATTATTATTTAATTAAATTGGATTTAATTACGTCGCGACGGAAAATTCGTTTAATCGGATTAAACGAACTCGAGCCTGAAGTGTGTTGAGTAAGCCACTTGAATTTTGAATTTAAGAGGTGGGGTCCACCAACTTACATCACTAGTCACTTGAATGATGGAAGTGGTTGGCCATTTAATGCCATTTTCCCTCCTCCACCTTTTGCCTTTTGCTTTTGGTAAAGCATATACACAAATTGTGTGAGTTGACTTTGTAATTGTTTTTAGAAACAAAACACAAAGAAAACACTTATCTCTCCTCTTCTCTCCCTTTTGGCCGAACACACCCACTCTTGTTCTTGAAGTTTTGTTGCAAAATTTCATCCAAGCTAGCACTTAAGAAGTCAAAGAAGGTAATAGAGAAACTCACCCTTGGGTTGAAAAGATTCAACAAAGCTTGGAGCTTCAACAAATACAAATAAATTTTTGAAATCTCAACCGATCAAAGTAAGTAATTTCCGCAATTTGTCTTTGATTTATTCACACACATATCATGACTTAGAGACCTTGTGCATGTCTAGGCACTAACAGGACGTGACCGGCATGAGACGACATGACCATCCCTTAGCCTAAGACATGTAAGTGTGCGACCTGTAACAACCAGTGCATCCTATTACAATACTCATGAATAATATGTGATATATGAATCTATCTCAACAAATAGACGTGAAACCATGCATTACTTGCTCCTTAATACCATATCATCATATAAAATCAATACATATATATATATATTATATATATTATATATATATTAGGTTAAGTTTACATATACTAAATGAGAACATGACATTCAAAGTGTGGACCCAAGACATGTACAACTCTATGATTACAGCTGGTATCCATGTCCTCCGGAAAGAGCCACCTTACATGAAATGACCTTTCAGAGAGATTAGAGAGAGAGACGTACAACCAAAAATGTGAAAGTGGGAGAGTGAGTCTATGAAGACCCAATGAGTGAGTGCTAAGAATAAATGAATAAGAAAACTTATTTATATAAATGAAACATAACTGATAAATTTGCTTAAATTGCCTTAAATCATAAATATGGAAAATTCATTTCCTGCTGAAATCATAATGAATTAAAATATAAAACACAATTATGAAAATATCACCAGTTTTATAGCCTGGGGGCGTGAATCCTACTTAGCGGGACCTGACACCGTGTAAGCAGTAGAACGTACACATGAACATGTATAAGCCAATTGGGGTGATCAGTGCCCCATGAGGTAACGTGAACGAACCCGAGAAGTCAAACATGGGGAGCGGTAATCCACTTGCGTTTGAAAATATTCGACTGATAAACTAATTTAATGAAAAACCATAAGCATGTTACAACAGACACGTAAAATCAACTGTAAAGTCATGATAAAAGCTATTGTGGTTCCTAAAGCAACATGTATTCAGGAAACTTGTCAATGATAATAAAATGGTTCAAAATCATGTTTACAAATTCACTAGAGTCATATTCTTGAAAATTTCATCTAAACTATAACCCCGAAACATACTAGCAAAATCAAAAAGTTAATATCCATAATGATTTTAACTTAAACAGTAAAGGAAAATTTAATTTAAATTATAAAATTCTTAAAATGGAAAAAACTTGAAAACATAACATCCACACACAACTAATGTTTAGCCTACTGCTCGTGAGGCCGTATGCAACCGAACGAGATAGCTTGCATCGAATCTACAAACCATGAATTCAAGTGTGATTAGTATTCAAGGATACTTATGATACTAATCCTATGTATAAATGATAAACTAATGCATGATATCGAGAAGATTAGTTTTTATGCTATTTCTATCCAAAGGTAAGCTAACACAACAACAAAACTTATATTGACTGAAATTGCCGCAACGTCCCTAAGACGGCCAACAAGTGCATCCTCGCAAGTTAGGTTATCTACAAATCCGAACATCGTGTAAATACCCAACTCTTCATAAATGAAACGTCCATCACATGCCATGAATACACATTGCTACACTCTACATTACACACGACCATAACTTTACTTAAGCCATTAACACAATCTCATTTATAAATCACAACGACTTACATTTCACATAAAAAGTACTCGAGATATTACCATTGTTCTTAACCCATCCAATATGCTCAACATCAGCATATCAAACATTCACGCCCTTCCCTAAGTATCATGACAATATCACTTTTCCTTCACAACCCATGCCATACAATACATTATCATCACCATTATCTCTAAATCAGCATCACATAACAACAACAAGACATCTGCCTACCCATCCATTCGGCCACATCTCACATACACATGCTTATCACCATTATTTTAAACACCAAACTCATGCTTATATCTTTACCAAATCACAACATCGAAGCTCTCAACCTTACCTAAATTTGGCCAAGCACCAAATCCATTATCAAGTTTGATAAATCTATTCCAACACACAAACCACAATGTATCATCACACACATTGATTATAATATAACCAAACCTTAAAAGTCAAGCTTCTCACCCCCCTCAAGTTTTCGGCCATGGTGACCCATTTTCAAAATTTTGAGTTTGAATCAAATTAATGCTCATTCATAATGTCATCAAATGCACAAATAGATACTTAGGTTAACCAAATCATGCAAAACACATCATTTCTAGCCCTAAGATTCATGAATTTTAAATTGAGAAAAATGGGTATGCATGCTAGGGATTTCGAAAATCAGAGAAAAAATAGAGTTAGTGACTTACTAAAATTGGAACTTGCTTGAAGAAACACAAGAAATCATCATTCAGAAAAAGCTTGGATGTGAGTTGAGAGACAAATTTGTGTGCAATTGTGTAGAAATTTCATGAAAAAAAAGAAGAAAACAGTGACTGGTTTATATAGTAAGGGGAATTTTTTATGAATTAAATATTATTTTATAATTAGCATTCAAAAATGACAAGTTGTTCACGTCACTACACAATGTAGTCAGACAAAAGCTTATGGAAAATTGTAGCTTTTGTTTAAGCCGATGGTACTAAGATCACTAAAACTGGACATTGATAGCTCAAGTTATGGTTGAAATATCAAAGGCTGTCTGGAGGCAACTGAAAAATAATTGCGTATCAGAATTGTAAATATTTTACTAGATTTTCAAAAAATTATTTCATGAGTACAAACACACTAATGCGTGATTTTGTGTTACATAATACATCACTCCTGTAGAAAATGGTCATCGAGACCACGTCGAAGTGACCGGGGTGTTAGAGATGGTCTGTCAAATTGTGGGTACCTTTAGATGCCAAAACTAGTCAATTATGGTTGCATTAGAAATTACTCAGGAATTGCTATAAAAGTTTGATAGAGATTAAGCACAACCCTAGGACAAAAAATGAAATAGCTAATTCATTAGCTCAAGTGGCTTTAGGGTATAAGGAAATGTGAAATGTTGTGCAGGATGTAATATGTGAAGATGGAGTAATTAAACCTGCATTGCAGAGACGAAAAAAAGAATTGAACATTATAGAGGGTGAAGATGTTAGTGATTGAAGGAAAGAGATCGAAGAATTCTTAAGAGATCTCACCGGTCAAGAAAATCAAAGATATTAAGATGTGTTCTTTGAATTTCGTGTTATTGGATGACGTCTTATACAAAAAAAAATGTCAAGATGATGTATTGCTAAAATGTGTTAGATTGACAAAAGCCAAGACAATCATGGCTGAAGTCCATGAAGGAATTTGTGGAGCCCACTGAGCTAGAGTTAAAATGAGATGGCTAATCGTTATAAGTGTTTATTATTGGCAGAAAATGGGCAAATCATGTGTTGGCTATGCGAAAGGATGTCTAGCATGCCGGAAGCACGGGTTGATACAAAGAGCTTCAATAAGTGAAATGTCTCATATTGTAAAGCCATGGCCATTCAAAGGTTAGGTGATCGATTTGATTGGTAAAATTCACCCTCCATCGGTCAAGAGGCACACCTTTATCATTGTAGCCACTTATTTCTTCACTAAATGGGTGAAAGGTGTTCCTCCAGTGGAGATTTCGCAAGAAAGATCATTGGTTTCATCAGAGACCATATCATTTATAGATTTGGGATACCTCAGATATTAATGGTTGAACATGAGATTTCTTTAAATGGAGACAGAGTTAAACAATTCTTAAGTGAAATTTGGATTTAATTGGTGAACTTCACACAATATTAAGCTTAGTCACATGGCCAAGCAGAATTGTCCAACAAAACACTGAAAGGCATAATCAAGAAAATAATTACCGATAATACAATATATTTGTTAAATTTAATGATTATCTTATAATCATTTATTTAATAAAAACCTTATATTAAACATAATATAAAGTTACATGTGTGATAAAATATATTATTAATCTCATTTATAATAATACATATATGTGATTGTGAGTATATAATTGGACTATTCCATTATATTTAATTTGCTATAGTATGTTGAGCTAGCACAGGGACCAAATTGACCTACAGTTCTGAACTCCAATAATCCAGGAATATTAATTAAACTCTTAATTAAATATTCAGAATTATTAACTTCAGGTTATTCCACTAAAAACTAGAAGCTGCACTCTCGTTGCCGTAAATAGATAATATAAGCCAAACTACGTCGGTGTCCATCGATATAGTCATTACATACGGATTGGCCCTTCACGAGTATCTCATAATTAGTGCCGGGTCATAATGTTCATTATACCCCTCTAATTATTTTTACCTTAAGTGCAATTGATTTTATAATGAACGATTTATTCATAATCATTATGAATGTTAATATTTTTATTCGTAATAGAAAGACTTGAGCGCTCTAATCGTTCATGTACCGAATCAACCTTTAAGGAAGATACTCATCTACTTCTCGAAAAAAAAAGTGAACTCCATATCTATGTAAAACGTCCCCAACTACATATCAAACTATGTCCCCAAAGTACGTAACTATTGGTCGCGATTGCTACACCAACCTCACATTTGTAAATCAAAGCACCTAGCTCGCCATGCAGCAGTTCGTAGTTGACCGGTGTTTACACACGCGTATAACGCAAGCGCACGTATAATTCAAGTAGTATAAAAAATATCGATCCCACGAGGACTTAATACCTAAGCTATTAATTTTATGAGGTCAAATGATTACTAGTATCTAACAGATTGTTGGATTGATTTCAAATAATTTTAAACTTAAAATCCCTATGTCTAGTTCATTTTTAAGTTTCCCAGTTCAATTTTATTAATGGCCAGTTAATGAAAAAACATTAAGATTAAGACTCAATAAATAAATCTTTATATTACCCAAGCTATAATCTAACCCCTTATAAACCGGTGATATTAGATTTCATCACAACCCCAGATAACTGGCTTAGTTACGACACATATTTACGGATAGTAAAAAATTAAATAAAATAAAAGACAAAAAGTAAAATACTGAAAATAAATTGTTGAAAGTAAATGACGGAAAGTAAATGCTGAAATTAAATTACTGAAAAGTAAATGCTGGAAGTAAATTGCTGAAAAGTAAATTGCTGAAAAGTAAATTGCTGAAAAGTAAATGCTGAAAGTAAATTACTGAAAAGTAAATAAGTAAAAGTACAATAAAAGAAAATGCTGAGGTAAAAGGATCCACTTTTTTACTTCTATTTTAGATATCTCCCTTAATATAACATATTAACTTTGCATGATAATTACCAACCAGCCATATATGCGGTATCCAGATTAAGTCAAATTAATAATTAATTACCAACCGACCAATCAGGCGGTATCCAGTTTAGTCAGGTTAAAACCAATTTAAATAATTATCAACCGACCATATGACGGTATCCTCGTTAAGTCAGGTTTTAACTAGTTTATATATTATAATTAAGGGAGATTAATCTAAATATTAGTAATAAAAGTTTTACCTTTTACCCCAGCAAAGGGGAGTTATCTCCTCATTACTGAAAAGTAAAAACTGAAAATTAAAGAAAGAAAAGTACTGTGCGTAAAAGTAAATTGCGGAAAATAAAAACTGAAAAGTAAAGAAAAGAAAGTGTGAAAACGAAAATTAATTACTGAAAGCTGTAAATAAACAAACAAGATACAATCTTCTTAGTATTCTTAAGGAATTCCTTAGAAGAAAGTATGAATTTTACAAATGAAATGGCTTGGTATTTATAGGCAAAATTTTGCCTCCATCAAATCATCCACCAAATCAATTATTAATTGCTCCACTAATTGCTCCACCAAATCCATTATTAATTGCTCCACTAATCTCTTATCATGTTTGGTGATGATTTGATAATTTTTATTATTTATTTATTAATTTATTTTTTGCTTTGAAAATGATTGAAAGTGACTTTAATAATTACACACTACACACTTCTGGATGGTTCATCAATTTCGGGCATGACATCTTCAGAATTCGAAATTATTTTTGAGTCTTCTTTAATCTGAAACTTGAATCAGCTCAATCCGATATCTGAGTAAAAAGTTATGCCCAAAATACGACAGATGCGCAAAACTGGAATTTCCAAAACTGCACTTCGTCAAAACGCCATTTCAAGTTTCCAATCTCCAAAATTAAAATATCAAGTCCAATAATTGCCTTTATTTGACCCATATTTCGTCCTAAATAATTTCATTGAGACCCGATATTATTTTATCTGCAAAATAAACTAAAACACATCAAAAAGTTCATCAAACCCGAGAAACTAAATAAAATATTAAGTTAAATGGGCGGTAAATATTGATATATTTTCCGCTCATCACACCCCCAAACCTAACATTTTCCTAGTCCTCGAGCAAAACAACAAAATAAAATAAAATTAAACTAAGCCACTTTCGTAGGG
Organism: Zanthoxylum bungeanum; assembly: GCA_019454045.1. Taxonomy (NCBI): domain Eukaryota; kingdom Viridiplantae; phylum Streptophyta; class Magnoliopsida; order Sapindales; family Rutaceae; genus Zanthoxylum; species Zanthoxylum bungeanum. Next base: position 22,993 of record SKCR01037754.1, read on the forward strand.
ATCACGGTTGCATTTAGCATATGCAACAAGCCTTTAAACCCCTAGGTGTCCCTAGTGGACGAGTTATAGTCTCGTGAGGGCTTACAGCAACGATACCCACAAACGTTTTACAAATGTAACAAGATAATAAAACTAATGCACACAAAAGTAAAAAGACAAGAGAAAAGAGAATAAAGAAGTTAGTGACTAATCAGGTGAAACTTCTACTCCAAGTTACTAGTTGTTTTGTTTCATTCTAAATTACCGAATAAGTAAATTCTCAGATTATTTTTACCATTCTTCATATACATAGCCAACAAAATATTAAACAACTTATTTTTGCCCATAACAGTCATAAGTGCAGTTGATAAGAGAGTAATATTTTTGTCCTAAAATTTTATCAGAATTCACACCTTTTTGCAGTAATGGAATAATTTTTCTAATTTTTCTGTTTTTTTTTTCTCTATTTTTTATTTATATACAATATCTTCCATCTATGTAACGAGCTTTGGCCGGTGGCTCCCAAACCAGTTGGCTTTAGGGCACCAGGTGTTAAGACACCCCTACGGACTTAATTACTCAGACTTCAAATATATATATTTTTGCAGCATCTTTGATCCATGTAGCGAGCTTTGGGCCAGTGACTCCCAAACTAGTTGGTTTTAGGGCACTATGTGTTAAAACACCCTTACAGACTTAATAACTCGGATCTCAGACGTTTTTTTTTTTTTTTTTACTCCATTACTTTTTGAGATGCTTCCTCCAATTAAACTAGAGTACTGAATATTACAAACTTTTCAATTTTCGCTCATGTCCGTATGTTACTATGTATGTTGATAATACCTGCTAACTGAGCATATGAAGATCTATTTTAGTCAGTTTTATGGAGAATTTACAAATTAAATAATTTAAAAGGAAATAAACAAAAATTAACTTGTTTTGAAAATAGGTTTGAGATACGTCTCAGGAGTGGAAATTCCTTACCCAGCTATCTCTTACCAATTTCACATTTTTAGTCAAAATAAAAACTTAAAAACACAAAATATTTTTGTAATTTTTGAAAAATTTTCAATTTTTTTTGTATTTTTCGAAAAATTATGAACAAAAACAAAAAACAACATACAACTAAAAACAAGATATTAATCAACTAATTTCCTCCCCCAAACCTAAATGAGACATTGTCCCCAATGTCTTAAATAGTAGAAGAAGATTTTAGAAGATAATACCTGGTTAGCTGAAATTTTACAGGAAATTAAAGGTTAAGATCCAGATTAATTCGACGCCTCTTACCACGATCGTCCTCGGACCAATTTATCTTTGAAATGATAGGGTCAACTTTTGGTTCATAGGCTATGAGTTGGTCAATTAGATCTGGAGCAGTTCTGGCAGTAAATAGGAGTTCTTTTAAAGGTTTTGATATGAACCCATTTCTCCGGACATCATCAAGAAACACACAAAGAAAATCATAAAATCCATCAATGTTGTACAGCCCAATTGGTTTATGGTGTATGTTCAGGTTCGCCCAAGATAGTACAATAAAAATTTCCTCCAATGTGCCCAAGCCACCTGGCAAAGCCATAAAAGTATCAGCACGGTTAATCATTTCTACCAGTCGTTCAGACATACCTAGCACGATTAATTCCTCTCCGTTTGATGGCTCAATAAGATTTGCCTCTGCCAAGGGTTTTGGAATGATTCCCAAAACGTGACTGCCTCCTTCTTGTACAGCCTTTGAAACGGTCCCCATAAGTCTAAGATTTCCTCCGCCATATATTAAGTGCATATTCCTTGCAGCTAACACTCGACCCAATTCATGTGATGCTTCTATGTATTGTGGTTTAGTACCAACAGTACTACCGCAAAACACACAAATGTTTTCAACTCGTCTTCTTGAAGTGGCTTCCATTTTTTAAATGTATTTATTTCTCAAATCTGGATGCCTTCAAAAGTGCAATGACGGGCTGAATTTATAGTACCTGAAAAGGGTGAGTAAAAATAGCACAAGTATCTTCCAGAGGACGATTAGTAGCGAAATAATATCGTGATAGTCAAAAAGGTCTGGATCCCGTCGGAGAAAATAAAAGAAAACAACAAAACAAATTACACTTATTAGGAAAAGACAAAGAGATATAATATTTACAAGAAAAGTAACGGCTTGATTGACGTCTATGCGTCAGGGACAAGCTTCCCATCCAATTTTCTTATAAATTGGCAAACAGGGTATTTTTGAGTCAGATTCCCGAGACTTAACAGTTGTCTTTCTTTTTGAAATTGTGTATGTAATTTGTGAAAGGCTATGTGAACATATCCACTGGGATGCGTCTCAAGAGTCGAATATATATCATCTAAAGACTCCTTACTCAAGCCATCCCTAATGAATTTAATTTTGTCTTCGCGATTATCAGACACCATTCCTAAAGAACGACAACGAGTATTGCAATTCCAACGTGCACATTTGTAACAAACACCCATTTGCTTAGCTTTTTGTTTCTTTGCATAAGTTCTTCTTCCAAAACCAGGCAGATGTGAAATAAAAGAGTCTGAAGACTCACCTGCCAACCGACTCGTGCTTCAATTACCCAACGAATGTCATTGGGAACACCAAGGATCGTCAGTAACCTCATCCGTTCCAAGCGAGCTTTGTAAACTTTCATTAGAGATTTTTGAGGGAGAGAAGGAAATTGCTTGCGAAGATTTGCGAGAGCTTCTTCCATATTGAAATGACTTAATCTGCAAAAACTAACACACAAAATTAAATCACTCCAAATCATAATATATACAAAAATTGCATGGGTTGCCTCTCTGCTAGCAAAAATTGCATGGGTTGCCTCTCTGCTAGCGCTAAGTTTAAAGTCGTCAGCCAGACTTGACTTCTCGAACGTTAAGCTGGATCTGAAAGTGTAACACTTTCTTTTTGTCGCTCAAATGATTCTCCCCAGTAGTGTTGACACGTTTGTTTTTAACCTTGAAAGTTTTGTTGGAGTCAGGATCATGTATCTCAACGGCTCTATCTGGTAAAACTTTGGTGATCACAAATGGACCTGACCACCGTGATTTTGGCTTCCATGGGAAGAATTTCACCCTTGATTTGTTTAACAGTACCTTCTGCCCTGGTTCAAGTTGTATGCGCACTAACTTTTCATCATGTCTTTTCTTGCCCTTTTCTTTGTACAATTTGGCATCCTCAAAAGGCTGATTGTGAAATTCCTCCAATTCGTTGAGCTGGTGGAACTTTTTCTCTTCTGTTGCTTGTAGAGCAAGAATTGGCTCTTTCAGTGTAAAAGATGCTTTATCTTTAGGCTCCACAGGCAATTGACATGTTTTAAGTTTGTCAGTAGAACTTTGCATTACATTGGAGTTCTGAATGGTACTGTGTATCACATCAAATTTGAAACATTCCTCCTTCTTTTCATCATCTGGGAAATTCATAGCCTTGAAAACATTGAATGTTACTTCTTGGTCTTGTACCCTCATGGTTAATTCTCATTTTTGTACATCAATAATGGTTCGACCTGTAGCCAAGAACGGTCTCCCGAGGATGATTGGCACGTCTGCGTCTTCCTCCATATCAAGGACAATAAAATCTGCTGGGAAAATGAATTTGTCAACCTTGACCAGCACATCTTCAACTGCACCTCTCGGAAATACGAGCGTTCTATCAGCAAGTTGTAGTGAGACTGAAGTTGGCATTATTTCTCCAATCTATAATTTCCTGAAAATAGAAAAAGGCATCAAGTTAACACTAGCACCTAAATCACACAGAGCCTTACCGAAGTCATGTTCTCCTATGGTGCAAGGAACAGTGAAACTGCCAGGATCTTTCAACTTTGGGGGAAGTTTCCTCTGAATGATAGCGCTGCATTCTTCTGATAATGCTACTGTCTCGTAATCTCCCAATCTCCGCTTTCGTGAAAGAATGTCTTTCATGAATTTGGCATAGCTTGGCATTTGTTCCAACGCATCTGCAAATGGAATGTTGATATGCAGCTTTTTAAAGATCTTCAGGAACCGAGAAAACTGCTTGTCCAATTTGTTCTTCTGAAGACGTTGAGGAAAAGGTGGATGTGAAATGATTTGTTCTTTTTCTTTTGCTTCTTTTTCCTCCATCTGTTTCTTTGTTTCTTTTGGAACTTCCTCAGCAGCTATTTTGGCTCCAACATCTTTGTTGATTTCAGTACCACTTTTTAACATGATGGCATGACATTGTTCCTTCCCCATGTTTCTTGGATTTGGCTCTGTGTTGCTAGGAAGGGTACCTGCGGTCTGTAACTCTGAGCATTTGCTAGTTGTCCAATTTGATTCTCCAGTGCTATAATAGAAGCTGATTGGCTTTGATTGAATGCTGTTTGAGCTTGAAACATAGCATCGTATTTTGCTTCTTGCTTTTTGAACATCGCTGCAAACCATTCTTTCATTTCTGGTTTTTTTTCATGCTCATGGCCTTTGTTCTGCTGGTGGAATCCAGGTGGTGGATAGTTCTGTTGCTGGAATCCAGGTGGTGGGTTGTTCTTTTGCCCTGAACTGTTGCTCCATGAAAAATTGGGATGATTTCTCCACCCAGGTTGTAGGTGTTGGAATATGGATTGTTCCCATGTTTGTTGAAATTATTGACATAGTTCGCTGTCTCTTCCTGCTGAACTGGTTCTGGTGCTCCTCTATATGATGAACTTGTGGATCCACCATTAACCTTCATGTTAAGAGTTTCCAGATTTTTGCAAATTATATCCAGCTTGACATTCAGTGTTTGTTGGCTCCAACTTCATAAATTCCTGCGATTCTTTGGATCATGCTCATTTCTATTGGCCACAAAGAATTATTGTTTGCCATTTCTTCAATTAAATCCCAAGCCTGATCTTCTCCTTTTGCCATTAGTGCTCCTCCAGCAGCAGCATCAATTGTGGTTCTCATTATTCCAGAAAGTCCATTGTAGAATATTTGGACTTGTAGCCATTTTGCAATTTCATGGTGAGGACATTTCCGAAGCAAATCCTTGAATCTTTCCCAAGCTTCGCAGAGGGATTCTGAATCTTGCTGCACGAAGGATGTGATGTCATTCCTCAACTTTGCAGTTCTGGCCGGTGGAAAGTATTTTGCAAGGAATTTGGTGGCTAGAGTGTTCCAAGTTGTGATGGAACCTGCTGGTAGTGAATGTAGCCAAGCTTTAGCTCTGTCCTTCAAGGAGTATGGGAAAACTCGCAGTCTCATTGCTTCTTCTGATGCTCTGTTGTAGTTGAAAGTACCACAAACTTCCAGAAGTTACTGATGTGGGCATTAGGATCTTCAGTTGTATTCCCCCCAAACTGAACTGATTGCTGAATCATCTGAATGCAGTTTTGATGTCACCCGTATTTGCTGGTAAGGGAGGAAGTACAATACAAGAAATGAGGCCATCTACCACTGTAATAGTTCTGTCTCGAATGGGAATTGGTGGTGCAACCTCCAAAGGTTCAGGTTCCATGTTAACAATTGCTTCTTGGCCTTCTCGCCTTTCCCTCTCAATTGTCGGATGGTTTTTTCAATCTCTGGGTCAAGCGGATGGAGTTCAAAGCTTCTGGTTCGTCTCATGAAGTGTCTGAGAACCTGAAACAAGTGAAAACAACAAAAAAATAAGTGAAAAGAAAAATTAGACACAAGTAAGTATCTAACCCCTAAACTAATATTAAAAGATAATTAAGTCCCCGGCAACGGCGCCAAAAACTTGACCGGTGCTTACACACGCGTATAACGCAAGCGCACGTATCGTTCAAGTAGTATAAAAAAGTATCGATCCCACGAGGACTTAATACCTAAGCTATTAATTTTATGAGGTCAAATGATTACTAGTATCTAATAGATTGTTTGATTGATTTGAAATGGTGACGATTCTAAATTTAAAAACAAGTAAATAAAATTGTTCGAAAGTAGGTTTTAAGAAAATTCAATATTAAAAAACTATTAGGGTTTTGATTTCTTCCAATATCATTTTAAAGATGAAGTGGTTATTTAAATTTGGGTAATATATTGATTTATTAACCTGGAACACTAAATTATGTGTAAGCCTCTGTCGATGGTCAGACACAAATACCCAGTTTAACCCAATTGAACCATATGTCTATGTCAACCAAATTATCTGGATTCATTAAGTTTAAGTTCCAATTATGGCTACCCCCGCCCGACAGGTATATGTCTATCCTGTAAGGAAATCTATTAAAGGGTTATCTATCCTCAAGGAAGATCGTGGACTATTGAGTCTAAGGTCTAAACTTAAAATCCCAATGTCTAGTCATTTTTAAGTTTCCCAGTTCAATTTTATTAATGGCCAGTTAATGAAAAAGCATTAAGATTAAGACTCAATAAATAAATCTTTATATTCCCAAACTATAATCTAACCCCTTATAAACCGGTGATATTGGATTCATCGCAACCCTAGATAACTGACTTAGTTACGACACATATTTACGGATAGTAAAAAGTTAAATAAAATAAAAGACAAAAAGTAAAATACTGAAAATTAAATTGTTGAAAAGTAAATGACGGAAAGTAAATGCTGAAATTAAATTACTGAAAAGTAAATGTTGGAAGTAAATTGCTGAAAGTAAATTGCTGAAAGTAAATTGCTGAAAAGCAAATGCTGAAAGTAAATTACTGAAAAGTAAATAAAGTAAAAGTACAATAAAAGAAAATGCTGAGGTAAACTGATCCACTTTTATTACTTCTATTTTAGATATCTCCCTTAATATAATATATTAACTTTGCATGATAATTACCAACCAGCCATATAGGCGGTATCCAGATTAAGTCAAATTAATAATTAATTACCAACCGACCAATCAGGCGGTATCCAGTTTAGTCAGGTTAAAACCAATTTAAATAATTACCAACCGACCAATATGGCGGTATCCTCGTTAAGTCAGGTTTTAACTAGTTTATATATTATAATTAAGGGAGATTAATCTAAATATTAGTAATAAAAGTTTTACCTTTTACCCCAGCAAAGGGGAGTTACCTCCTCATTACTGAAAAGTAAAAACTGAAAATTAAAGAAAGAAAAGTATTGTGCGTAAAAGTAAATTGCGGAAAGTAAAAACTGAAAAGTAAAGAAAAGAAAGTGTGAAAACGAAAATTAATTACTGAAAGCTGTAAATAAACAAACAAAATACAATCTTCTTAGTATTCTTAAGGAATTCCTTAGAAGAAATTATGAATTTTACAAATGAAATGGCTTGGTATTTATAGGCAAAATTTTGCCTCCATCAAATCATCCACCAAATCAATTATTAATTGCTCCACTAATTGCTCCACCAAATCCATTATTAATTGCTCCACTAATCTCTTATCATGTTTGGTGATGATTTGATAATTTTTATTATTTATTTTAATTTATTTTTTGCTTTGAAAATGATTGAAAGTGACTTTAATAATTACACACTACACACTTCTGGATGGTTCATCAATTTCGGGCATGACATCTTCAGAATTCGAAATTATTTTGTCTTTCAAAGTTGTATATCTTTGAGTCTTCTTTAATCTGAAACTTGAATCAGCTCAATCTGATATCTGAGTAAAAGTTAAGCCCAAAATACGACAGATGCGCAAAACTGGAATTTCCAAAACTGTACTTCGTCAAAACGCCCTTTCAAGTTTCCAATCTCCAAAATTAAAATATCAAGTCCAATAATTGCCCTTATTTGACCCATATTTCGTCCTAAATAATTTCATCGAGACCCGATATTATTTTATCTGCAAAATAAACTAAAACACATCAAAAAGTTCATCAAACCCGAGAAACTAAATAAAATATTAAGTTAAAGGGGCGGTAATTATTGATATATTTTCCGCTCATCAGTAGTACACTCAGGATTCAGATGAATCCATATATGACCATCTAGTAGATTGAAATGAATTTCTAAATTTAATGGATATTATAAGAAACTCAATTCTATCTGGGTCTAGTTCTATATGATCAAATCATATAAGGTGTCTTCATTCTCATATCATCACATGGACGATCCCGGATCAAGGTCGCCATACAACTATAGAATGGACCTCAGCTATAGATAAACCGAAAACAAAGTACTCGTTTTGTTTGCTCTCTATGGACTATTTTAGATTACTAATTTAAGACATAAATCCTCTTATGTGTGACACTCATACACTAAGTCTGAAGGCACATGAGTAATCAAGGGTAAATAAGACAATTTATAATATTCGATATAAAACAAACACTTTGATAAAAGAATAATGCATCTTATTGTTTTATAACATATAATTTCGTTTATATTATATGAAGTTCTAAGGCATATATCTCAACAATCTCCCAATTTCACTAGAGCAAATGAGACATGTCTCGTAATCCTAGACCATCTAGGTGACCTTCAAACACTTTAGCCGACAATATCTTTGTAAAAAGATCAGCCAGGTTCTCTACGGATGCAATCTTTATGACATAAACGTCTCCTCTCTGCACTATCTCCCTGAAGAGATGATATTTTCTCTCTATATGATTCCCGCTCTTGTGGATTCTTAGTTCTTTGGAATTCGCCACTGCACCACTATTATTGCAATAAAATGTGAGTGGTTTATCCATATCTCGAACAACTTCCAGATCTTCCAAGAATTTCAGGAACCAAAGTGCTTCCTTAGTTGTTTCGCACGCTGCTACATACTCAACCTCCATGGTGGAGTCAGCAATACAAGATTGCATTATGCTTATCCACATAATGGCCCCACCACCTAAGGTAAATGCTGATCCAGATGTTGATTTCCTAGAATTAATATCCGTCTGAAAATTAGAGTTCGTATTTCCCTTAAGGATCATATCCTCACCAGAATATACAAGCATATAATTTCTCGTTCTCTTAAGATACTTGAGAATATGTTTCACAGCCACTTAATGATCCAATCATGGGTTAGACTGAAACCTACTGAATACTCTCACTGCAACAAAGATGTCTAGTCTCGAGCATAATATAACATACATGAGATTACCAATTGTTGAGGCATATGAGAATATCTCATTTCCTCAACCCCTTGAGGTGTCTTAGGAGACTGTTCATTCGAAAAATGAATTCCATGTCGATAAGGAAAATTGTCTTTCTTTGAATTCTAAATACAAATAACACAAGGATCTTGTCGATATAGGATGCTTGAGAGATCCCGAATAATCTGGATCCCAAGTACATAACCGGGCTCTCCCAAATCTTTCATTTGGAATTGGTTAACTAGCCAGATTTTCACGTCCGATAATATTTTTACATCATTCTCAATGAGTAAAATATCACCAACATACAACACGAGAAAAATCACATTTCCATCAATGAAATGCTTGTATACACAAGGCTTATTGACATTCTGCTCAAAATCATAAGACTTGATCGTGGTATCAAATCTTATGTTCCAAGATCGAGATGTTTGCCTAAGTCCATAAATGGACCTTTCCAACTTGCAAACATTTTTCTCTTGACCTTGGGCTATGAGCCCATTTAGTTGTACCATATAGATACACTCATCATGATTTCCATTTTAGAATACAGTCTTGACATCCATATGTCAAATCTCATAGTTATAACGTGCGGCAATGTACAGAAGAGTGTGGATGGATTTGATAATGACTACTGGCGAGAAAGTCTCCTCATAGTCTACTCCATCTTTCTGGGTATAATCATTGGCAACTAGCCTAGTCTTGAAGGTCTGTACTTTCCCATCTGCTCATCTCTTTCTCTTGTAGATTCACTTTCAACCTATGGGTTTTACTCCATCAGGTTGGTCTACAATTTCCCAAACTGAGTTGGAGTACATTGACTATATCTTGAGGTTCATGGCTTTCAGTCATTCTTCTTTTTCAGAATCATCCATGGCATTACGATAGGTCAATGGATCATCTACACCATTACTGGAAGCAACAACTTATGTCTTTCCAACTCCTAGATAGCGATCAGGTTTTCGTGCAACCCTCACATTGCGTCTAGGTGGCAGATCATTCTGATAAACTTACATTTGATGCTCAGATATCGAAGGTGCTATGTTTTTTTCAACTGCGGTTGACAATGGTGTGCTGGTCGAACCAGTAAGTAACTCATTGAGTAACACTTTACTTCGAGGTTTGAACTCCCTCATATATTTCTCCTCTAGAAACGTAGTGTTTGTCGACACAAATACTTTGCTATATTTCAGACTATAAAAGAATCCACCCCTAGTCTCTTTAGGATAGCCTATAAATAGACACACATGTGAATGCGACTTCAAATTTGTAGTCTTATTCTTCAGCAGATCTGCTGGACACCCCCATATGCGGAAATATCATAAACTAGCTTAACGACCACTGCACAACTCTAAGGGAGTTTTAGGAACAGACTCAGATGAAACTACATTAAGGATAGACATTGTTGATTTCAATGCATACCCCCAAAATGAACTAGGTAGTGAATTATAACTAAACATAGATTTTATCATGTCTAGTTGGGTCTGATTTCTCCTCCCTGCAACACCATTTTGCTGTGGTGTTCCAAGTGTAGTGAGCATGGATATTATCCTATGCTCAACTAAGAATTCCTCAAAATTTTTGTCAAGGTATTTTGCTCAACGATCCGATCATAGAGTTTTGATCGTCTTAACTAATTGGTTCTCAACCTCAGCACAATACTATTTGAACTTTTCAAAAGTATCTGGCTTATGCTGCTTTAGGTAAACATCTCATTTCTGGAATAATCATTAATGAATGTGACGAAATATTTGTAACCACCTCGACCTCTTATATTCATCGGTCCGTAAATTTCTGAATGTATTAGCTCAAGTGGTTGATTGGCTCTTATACCATTTCCAGTAAAAGGTCTCTGGGTCATATTTCCTTCTAGACATGACTCGTAGATTGGTAAAGTTCCAAGCTCTAACTGGTTTAAAGCTCCGTTGTTTATCAACCTATTTATCCAATCAAGGCTAATATGACCAAGTCTAAGATGCCACACATATGTGTCATCATGAGAAATATTTTACCCTTTTGTTTTAGGTTTTTCAACTTTAAATATTTCAGTGTTAATTAGTGAATTATGTGTTAACGGCCTTAACACATATAAATTATTTTATGAGTTTCTTGTGCATTAGTTAACCCACAATAACCAAATTACTATTAAAAGAAATTAAAAAACCATCATCCAAAAGTTTAGAAACAAAAATCAAATTCCTACGAAAAACAAGAATAAATAACACATTTTTCAAATTTAAATAACTATTATTGGAAAAACTTAAACTGGAAACTCCCACTGCTTTAGTTGAAACGGCATCCCCTGTCCCGACTCTCATGGTATGGTCACCTTCAGCAAGGTCCCTCCATGAATCAAGTAATTGTAAAGAAGAACAAGCATGGTTAGTGTCTTCAGAATCAATAATCAATGCAGACTTATAATCATCCACTAATAGAGATTCGGTAACAAATAAATCATATTTACCTGTTGTAGGACACAAATGTTGACGACGCTGTTCCGAGCTCACGGCCCGGTCGGGAGTACGGAATAGCCCGCAGGGGACTAAACCGGAGAATAAAGGAGTGACCGCCCGATGTGAACCGGGAAAATGATTTAAGGCCGCACTCACCCCTCACAAGGGAAGACCTCAAACCGTTGGGTTCGGAATAGTCCCTTACTTATGCCACTTGTAATGAGATAATTTATGCAATAACTTAATCGAATCTATGCAATGTATATATTCAAAAATAACCTATATCTAGTTCGCATTCATAAAGGTAAATCCTACATCTAAGTTTGCATGCTTCAAAAGTAAGTCGTCATAACGACAAACACACGATGACACACAATAATCTCATGAGCATATTGAATTGTCAAACACGAAAAAAATAAATAATGACTTAAACATAAACGTAAATCAAATTCCTAATGCGAATGCAGATAACTAAATCATGCATAGAAAAATAAATAACATATTAACGACTAAATCATGCTTAGAAAAATAAATAACATACTAACGACTAAATCATGCTTAAATGCAAGGTTGGATGAAACGAAATATGTGTGTCTCTCGAGTGGCACGTGGAATTGTTTCCCAAGTACAAACCGCACTACCGTCCATTCGGATTCGACTACGGAATTTACGTCTGGGTTTCCATCCGATATACCATAAGAGGCAACACTCAAGCATTAACACAACGCAATCATTAACCCAATGTTGACATACATGAAATATGATAATGCATATAACTATAAATAATCAAAGAGAACAAAATAAATGCGGAATAATAAAGCAACAATAAACGAAAATTAAATGCGAAATAATAAAAGACTAATAATGTGAAATAAAGACGGAATAATAAACATGTGACCAAAGAACTTGGCCGTTTTCAATATAGGACTTTGCATACCCGGTTGGACGTACTCCTCGTCCAACCGAGCATGCCGTTCCAAGACGACAAAATAAATTTAACAAAAGGGTGCCCTTACCTTTTAAGTCGCTTCTCGGGAATGCATTGGGACGTCGTCAGAAGGGTTGCATTTATGATGTTTTCACTGGTTCGATGTTTTCTCTATTTTCATTTGCTTCAAGCCATCTTTTAATTTATCAAATGTTATTATTCCACTGTTGTCTGTGTCTATCATTTTGAACAACTCTTTTAGACCTCCAATCTTTTATTCATTAAGCCTCTCAGCAATGACACGCAGAGCTATTTTCTTTAGCTTATTCTTTGCAGAGAAATGCTTCAAGCGTGACAAGACTGCTGAATCAAGAGGTTTGTCTGGGGCAACTTTGTCATCTATAATCCATGGGTGGCAGAGGACTTCATATGCAGTTAGCCTTCTCTCTGGATTTTGATCAAGCATTTTTCTTATCAGGTCCACGACACTTTCTGAAATACTAGGCCATGCTTCAGAGACAAAATCTATTTTTCCTTCTAAAATCTGTCGGAAGATCCCGATTTCAGTTTTTGCCCAAAGAGGTGGAACCCCACTTAACAAGATATACAAAATAACACCAGCACTCCAAACATCAGCTTCAGGTCCATAATGCTTGCGTAAAACCTCTGGTGCGACATAATAAGGACTCCCTACAACATCAAAAAAAGTCTCACCGGGCTTGTAGAAAATAGACAGGCCAAAATCAGTAGCTTAAGAGCAGCATCTTCATCAACACTAAGAAACAAGAGATTCTCAGGCTTGAGATCTCTATGAAAAACCCCAAGAGAATGGCAACCTTCAACAACACCAACAATAGTCTTTATCAACTTTGTAGCTTCTCTCTCACTGTAATGCCCTTTCTCGACAATTATATCAAACAACTCACCTCACTCACAAAGCTCCATCACAATATGAACACATGATCTATCCTCATACGTGCCATGGATCATCACCATGTGCTCCTGCTCTGACAGATGATGCATTATCTAGATTTCTCTCCAAATGTCGTCGTAGTCCTCTTGACATATAAGCTTCTGCTTTGGGATTGTCTTGCAGGCGTAGTTATGGCCAGTGCTCTTTTGGGTACATACATACGTGGTCCCAAATTGTCCTTGCCCTAGCTTCTTACCAATTTTGTAATCTTGAGTGAGGTTTTGGGTAGTGTAAGGAAGAACCGTCGTGGGTTTTTTGAGTGGACTGTATATTTGTTAATTTAGGGTTGATGAGGGAGGTGAGTTGGCTTGCGTTGTTAAAAGAGAACTAGGTTTGCCATCAGTGAGGGTTGGTGATGTATTACGTGTGGTTTAGGGTTTATTTTCTTCACAGTTTTTAGAGAGAGAGTGAGAGAGAGGAGATATGCGTTAGAGAGAGAGGGATGATGAGGCTTAGGGTTTCATTATCCTTTTCTTCGTTTTGGCGTGAGTTTGATAGATAAGAGAGATAGCCCCCAGGGTTTAGTTTAGGTTATCTTTATATAGTGGTGTATTAGGGTTAAGGTTATGCATATGGGCTTTGGATGGGTGCAGGGGTTTTATGGGGGGTTTTAGGTCAAGGCCAAGTGGTTTGCGGGTTTTTGGGCCAAGGTTAAATTTTAAAACAGAAATCTGACTAGCGAACCCGAGGCAAAGTAAACGAATCAAGTCTAAAAATGTCAATTCTTGATTTTTCCCTTCCGACGTCCGTTTCCCGCGACTTCTGTGACTTAAAAGGTAGTGCCTCCAAATGAGACTCATCATCGGGACTTACATGCAAAAATGCAGTGCCTACACTTGTAACCTTTTTCTCTTTCAAGTCAGCAGATATTTAGGACAGTTCATTTTCCAATGCTTATCTTTGTTGTAGTGAAAACACTTTCATTCGCGCTATTGGTCGAGATTGCTACACCAATCTCACATTTGTAAATCAAAGCACATAGTCCGCCATGCAGGAGTTCGTAGTACACTCAGGAATCAGATTAATCCATATATGACCATCTAGTAAATTGAAATGAATTTCTTTATTTAACGGATATTATAAGAAACTCATTTCTATCTAGGTCCAGTTCTATATGATCACATCATATAAGGTGCCTCCATTCTCATGTCACTACATGGACGATCCCGGAATAAGGTCGACATACAACTATAGAATTGACCGCAACTATAGATAAACCACAAATAAAATACCCGCTTTGTTATGGACTATTTTAGATTACTAATTTATGACATAAATCTTTTTATGTATGACACTCATACACTAAGTCTGAAGGCACATGAGTAATCAAGGGTAAACAAGACAATTTATAATATACGATACAAAACAAATATTTTGATAAATGAATAATGCTCTTTATTATTTTATAACATATAATTTTCTTTACATTACATGAAGTTCTAGGACATATATCCCAACACCCTTGAGTGGGGAAACATAGTTGTGGACAATCTTTTATATCCTTAGGTATAAGAAATGTATTCTCACTTGATCGATTGGACCCTTGAATGGAAACAGATGAAGGGAAAACATGAAAACCTCCTTAATTATAGTACACAGGCTTTCAAAGACAACTCCTTTCTGAGTTCCAAATGCCAGAAATGACAAAGTTCAACGGAAAAGGAGACCCAAAAGTGCATCTCTGTTAGTATGTTTCATTGATGAGTTCTACTGGCCTATCCCAATGCCAAGTGTTGAAAATATTTTGGATGTCACTAGAAGGAACACTGGTGGTATGGTACCACAGTTTAGAATAAATGGTGAAGGATAATTGGAGGGCGCTGGGGAAAACATTCTTGAATCAATACATCACAAATATGGAGATAGACCTGATGCTCCATGACTTGGAGAACACTAAACAGAAATATGAAGAGAACTTCAAATAGTATGTTGACTGCTGGAGAAGCTAGCTTTTGATGATGCAAACACGGCCCTTGGAGAAGGACCAAATTAAGATGATCTTCAAGGATAACAAGCCGTCCATCTATAATAAATTGAAGATGATGACCTCCATGATGGCCAATTTTTGATAGTTGAAAGAGACGGTGATGGACATCGAAGAAGAAGAGGTTGAAATAGGAAATTCTACGGCCATAATAGAAAGATTGCTAAAGGGCCCTCTGGAATAAAGCTCACCCACACTGAAGTAACTGCTATTAAAATTAGAAGATTTTCAAACTTTGGCAGACCTTCATCAAAGGTGTTCGAGAAATTAAAGAGACAAGGTATGTTGAAACCCCTATAACCATACCATTGCCAAACCCAGTACCTCACTAGATTGATCTAGACCAATACTGTGATTTCCACTAAGAAAAAGGCCATGACACCGACAACTGCCCCCACCTCAAACATGAGATTCAAATTGTTCGATGATAATAAAATTTAGTCTTTCCTAAGAATATCATGTCTCTTGAAGATAAGTGTGTCTAAATCGTTAAAGTAACGTTAAACTTTGGAATCACTAGTAGAATGTTATCCTAAAAATTACGCACTAAATTAAAGCTCAGAATTGCATTTCCTACTTAGAAAGAATTTATGCTGGTACAACTTGTAGAGACGGTCAAAGCACTTGAAATTCATCTAACTCTTTTTCAAAGTTAAGATTGAGATGACACTAGGTTAAAGAGATGACGCAAATAACAAAAAAAAATGTGTGAAATGAGAAAAGAGAAAAAGAAAGAAAAAGAAAAAGAAAAGGAAAAAAGAAAAGAAAAAAAGAAAAGAGAGAAAAATGATGAATCCCACCAAACCTACTCATTGTTTGGATTTATTTAGTAACCATGAGTATCGTGAAACCCACGATTACTTTTACATCAAACGACAAATCAAATATTGAGCATGCAAAGCAACTTAAGTTGGTGAAATTTTTGAGTAACCAGAGGCTTACATCACAAATGTGAAGTCTTTGCGTCGAAAAGACAATTTAAGCATTTAAGGAAGCTATGGATCAATATCAGCCCTACATAATATGAAATTTTGAGAAATTTCATTGATCCTTAACTATGTGTTAGATTACATTGACCAGGGAAATGGTGAAAAATAAACTAAAGTATCAGTACTTATCTACACTTGGTGCCAGCATAAATCAATCAGGGTTGCACGTAATTCTTTGTAAAAAAATCACACACATGGAGAAGCATTTGAAAGGTGAAACCTCAGTTGAGATTGAATTTTAAATTTAGACAATGCTCAAACTTTGAAATGGAAGAAATTTTGAGAAAAACTTTTGAGAACATGTGTAGAGTCATTAAATGATAAAAAGGATTTGAAAAGCAAAATTGATGGTTCAAGAACCCCGAGGGATAGCCTGGGTAGAAAATGAGACGAAGCCTAATTATTTCTCTGTAGAAGAACATCGCGACTCCTGGACCCTTTCAAGTTAGAGAATGGGCATGCATATAGAGATCATTTGCATGCATACATACAAATAGAATTCATTTTGGAGGAAAATTCGAACGAAAAAACCCCGAAGAGTTGGAAGCAAGATACTAACAAGTTAGTTGTAGTCAAGAGTTGAAGCCTCAAAGGCATGGAGCACTTGACAGTCAGAAGGACAAGATACTGAGGGTAAGGCCCACTAATAAAGAGAATACTGAGGGTGAGGCACGCTTGAATTTCGTAAATGAAGGTGACTTTCGCCGTTAGATTTTGGTAACAGCTGTAAGTGTTCATAGAACATGCCAAGATCGTCTAAGAGTTATTTGTGTGTGAATTAATCATAGGGAGTTTCGGAATACTCACATTGATCAGATTGAGTTCAAAACTTTTCCTTCGTTGTTGGATGTGTTGGAAGCTTCGGAGCTTGAGATCGAGTTCCAAACTCTCGGGTGAGTTTCCATATCACCTTGATTCACTTCTTATGTGCTAGCAAGAACAAAATTGAAAGAAAAATTTGCCCTCCAAGGAAGCAAGGTTTCGACAATGATAGATAGGAGAAGAGAGATGAAGTTTTCTTTGTATTTTGTTTCTAAAATAATTACCAAAAATCATTTCCAAAAATTGTATATACTTTCCAAAAGTCAAAGTGTGTTAAGCAAGTTTCCATAATTGCTCTCAACTACTTCCATCAATTAGATTGACTAGTGATGTAAGTTGGTGGGTCCCACACTTTAATTCAAAATTCAAGTTGAGTGAGACTACACACACTTCGAGCTCGGGTTCGTTTAATCCGATTAAACGAAATTTGCGTCGCGACGTAATTCAATCTAATTTAATTAAATAATAATGCCTAGCAAAATTATTGCAGAAGTCGCTTACGAATTATTTCCAAATTAATTCGTTCGCATGAATTAAAATCCAATTTTAATTCCGCATTGAAATCTAATTTAAATTAATATATCTAATATATTATTTTAGCCCAATTAAATAAATTAAATAGAAAAATCCAATTTAACTATTAAATTTACTTTACCGATTAATTCCAAATTAATCGCGTTCTCTCTTCTCGACGAATTTAATCCCAGATAAATTCTCGACGCAATTAATCCCAGATTAATTCTTTCTCTTTTAATTAATCCCATATTAATTTATTTCCGTAATTAATCCCAGATTAATTTTCTCTCTCATAATTAATCCCAGATTAATTTTCTGTCCGAGTCAAATCTCAACGGTGAATCTTCGGGAAGCGACCCAAGAGATCCCTGAATATGGTGACAGTAAATAGGGTTATCAGACTATTCGAATACGTGCATACCCGGTACGACGTTCTCACCGATTCACAAGACATGGTTGGCTTCTAGCAAAACACCGTGCCTACCCAATTCTCCAGAAATATTCTTTAAAGGAATATGTAATCTTTGTCAGGCGTAACATACGTAGTATTGAGTATTATGATCCAGTATCGGATGTCACATGCTAGGCCTGGAGCTGAAATTGTGTCTGCCCAGTATGAAGCATATATTGGATCTCTGGTAACTAGTCTCTATAATCGAATAATCATTACCTAGTCATATTATCCTGATGACTGCAGTACATAAGAGTACTATTTCTGTATCATATGTGATCATCATCTCCATATGAATGAAGTGATACTTCCATCTTGACATCACACCCAATACACTACGATTCTCAGTATACCCATAAGAGGCGTACACAAAACCCGTTAAAGCCCCGGACGACCAAAACCAAAGTATAGTGATTATCGCAAGTATTAGCGATGCAAGTCTCAGGTTAAGACCAAATACACCTACCCTGATTCGGATTCCCATAGACACATAGTCATACTACCAATGGGATTCCGATGGGTCTATCCAGAGCGAAGCTGTTTCCGTACCATCGGTAAATAGAACCTTCTATTACACTTGCATGAATATCCAATACCCAAATATATGAAAACTATGCTGTTATGCTTCCATAACACGCACAAGTGTAATACTAGCCTATTCCGCATTATCGATGTCAAGTCTCGATAATACTACGACTAGGGATATTTAAAGATTAAACCTTTCGTGGATTAATATTGTCTCATATCTTATTAATCTGGTACTAATCATATGGACTTTTATTATTTATATATCCCAGTAATCCAATTACAAATTATAAAAGAGGAATTTCCTTTGTCACATAGTTAATTTGTACAACAACACCATGTTATGTATAAATAGTGATGATATGGGTCATAATTATCCAACAATCTCCCACTTGGACTATAGCCAATCACTCAAGTGTCCTACACCTGAACTATGTACGGGTCGCTCAAACTTCTGCTCAGAAACAACTTTCGTCAGCGGATTTGCAATGTTATCATCTGATGCGATTTATTCGATCATCACATCACCATGATGTATGATCGAACGAATCAGATGAATTAGTCAAAGTACATACTTGGATCATTGATGAGACCGTGTTTCTTTAGCCTATGTTGTAGCCTAGCTCAGCTGCTAACATAACTTCTCCTAATCCAATTTGGATTATATAGATCCAAAATACTTCTTTTGCTACCTCAGTTGCAGCAATGTTCCACTTTTGTTATTTATTTGGCAACAATATCTTGCTTGGAAGATTTCCAGCTCACTGTTTCGTTATTCAAACTAAATTACGTACCCTGATTGTGACTGACAGTCGTCATTATCAGTTAGGAAACTTGCAACAGTGAACCCAGTCACTTCAAGTTCTCATTCTCCATAGATTAAGAATGCATCATTAGTTCATCTAAGATACTTAAGGATGTTTTTAACATCAATCCAGTGACCATCACCTGGATTGGCCTGATTGTGACTCCATATGCTCAAAGCATATGAGACGCCAGGTCACGTACATATATTTCAATGTACGAGTTCTCGGAGAGTCCCAGTAAATCATTATTCCTAGAATAAAGGTTGTTTCTCCCAAGTATTCCATGGAGAATTTTAATGAAAGCCAAGCTTTCACCGATTTTATTATGGGAATGTTATTGCTAAGAAACAATACATCATCAATGTATAAGACAATTATTGTCAGTGTGCTCCCACTAACCTTCTTTTATATACACAAGAATCATTTCATTTTGAATTAAATCATATACCATTATGATTACATCAAAACGCTGGTTCCAAGAATGCAATGCTTGCTTCAATCCATAAATTGATCGATTTATCTTGCAAACCTTGTTTGCATGTTTCGGCACGACAAAACCGTCAGGATGTTACATACAAACATCCTCCAAAAGGTTTCTGTTAAGGAAAGTGGTTTTGGCGTCCAACTGTCATATTTCATAAACGAAATATGCAGTTATAACAAGCATTATCCGAATGGATTTAATCATGGCAACATGTGAATAACTTTCATCGTAGTCGACACTATGTCGTTGATGATACCCTTTCTGTACAAGCCTAGTTGTGTACATTTGTATATTGCCATCCATGTTTGTCTTCCTAGAAGACTCATTTAGTACCAATAGGCACACTGCCTTCCGGTACATCAAACAGTGTCCAAACTTGGTTGGTATACATGGAATCCATTTCGGACTTCATGGCACTTTGCCATAAAAGGGAGTCGATACCTTGTATCACTTCCTCATACGTAGCCGGTTCGTCTTCCTCAATAAGATTGACATCTTCATAAGGTGAGATCAGAAACCCACACCTCTCAGGTTGTTCTCTGACTCTCTCCGACTTACGTGATTCTTGTGTATCCAAAGATTGTGGTACAGTTTCATCCCTGATGAACTATTTATGTTCCGTGAGAATTCGGTGCCTGGAACAGTATTACTCCGATTTTCATCGAGTTTTACTTTCCTCCCACTTACCACTATATATAGGAATTCCTCTTAGGAAAGCCGCATGGAGAGCAACAATTACATTGTTCTCTTGTGAGTTGTATAAGTACTATACTTTGGTTTCCCTATGATAACCTATAAATAGGCACTTATCCAATTTGGGTTCTAGTTTGGTACCATCCAAACATTTGCCCAGCATTCCCAAATCTTCAAGAATTAGAAATCTGGTTTCTTTCTTATTCATATCTAATATGAAGTCTGTCTAACAGTTTTTCATGGAACCTTATTCAAATCAAGTATTGCACTGTTTAATACGTATCCTCAGAAGGAAATTGGTAGCTCAGAGCAACTCATCATTAACCTTACCATGTCCAACAAAGTTCAGTTTCTCTGTTTGGACACACCGTCCAATTGAGGTGTTCCGTGAGGAGTCCACTATGAAAGAATACCATACTCTTTCAAGTAATTGAGAAACTTATATGTTTAAGTAATATCCACCACGGTCTGACCGTAATGTTTTAATACTTAGCTGGTCTATTTTCTTACTTCGTGTCGAAACTCTTTGAATTACTCAAAAGTTTATGACTTGTGTTTCATAAGATACACATAACCATAACGTGATTCCATATCCGTAAAGGTTACGAAGTATTCATATCCATCTCTAGCCTAGCTAGACATGGGCCCACTTACGTCACTATGAACGAGGTCTAACAGATCAGTGGCACTTGTACTTTTACCAAGTAAAAGGGGTGTTTTAGGCACTTTACCTAATGAACTAGATTCGTAGACCTCATTTGAATTAGAATCAAATCTATTCTAGTATCCACTCTTTGAAAGTGTGGATATACGAGTCTTGTTAATGTGTCCCAGACAACAATGCCACTTTTAAGTCTCAACAGATTTATAAAGTTTGAACTTTTGTTTGTCATATTATATGTTTGAGATTCATTAATATTCTAAATATAAATACTGTTATTCACATCTAATGTGTTTATCTCAATATCATATTTATAAACAAAACACTTAGTGTTTTAGAATATAAAGGTATACCCGTAACGGGTTAAACTAGATACAGAGATAACGTTCATAGTCAAACTAAATATTTTATAAAAGTCTCCTAATTTAAGTACATGCCCAAAGGGCAGTTCCAAAACATAGGTTTCTACGGCCAAAACATCGACTTTCGTCCTGTTTCTGACTCGCATGTCGATCTCAATTGAAGCCAGTCTCATGCTAATCAGTACAAAAATTTATGTACAACATCCAGTATCAAAATCCAATTTTTAAACCCGCAGTAGACATGTTTATAACAAACATACCTGAAGTCGGAGCCTTGCCTGTCTTCTCTTCATTCATGTCTGCCTTGTCTATACGGCAGTCACGCTTCCAGTGACCCCGTTTGCCACAGTTTAGGCAGACATATTGGGATATATCCTTTGTCTTCCTAGAAGACTGTGACGATTTAGTCTTTGCCCTTTTTCCACATCCCCATAAGCCTTTGGCCAAGCCTTGGCTTTTTGGGATGTTGAAGTAAGATGCGCCTTGTGTTTCTTACCCTTTTGCAAGCTCTGGCTCTGTCTCATTGAGCATAGCCATTAACTCTCTAAGAGTTAGCTTTTGCAATCAGTGTTTCTAAGATCTAAGAATAGATCTATGAAGATCCTTTAATTTCAACATCATGATATAAGGATCTAATCCTTAGTTCTGACGACGAAATTAAAGAGTCATTGTGACAAGCATAACAGATTGAGCACTAAAGTTATCATCACCATGAGTCTTCCAAAGCTCATGCTCCACTATTTGATCTACTCCGGGCTCAGGCCCGAGATGTCACTTCATCAAATAAAGTAACTTCTCGGCTCCCAGGACTATCTTGAGGTTCTATTCCCAATTTGAAAATTAAATCCGCTTAAAGACATTTTCGAATATAATTATGTTTTAAACGCAAATCTCTCAAGTCATCTTAATTGCTATAGTCCAACTATCCAATCAACGATTTCAGGTACAATCTAATGTAATGATTACTATAGTCTAACTATATAATTAACTACAATTTGATTGGTTAATTTCAAATATATTGATTACTATAATCCAATTATATAACCAACTATAAATGAAGTAGTTTGAATACAGTCCAACTGTTTAATTAAAACAACAATTGAATATTAGTCCAACTAATATATATAAATTTTTAATGACGAAAAATGAAATGAGCGCGTGTTGGGAAGTATCTAAACGAAATTGAAAATTTAATACTTGCCTCCCACTATTTTTCAACGAGCATCTAACCCTCTGTGGAGTACTCGGGAAACCTAGTTCCTAGTGGGCTAGGATCTCGTTAAATAACACACAAACTTGACTTTGGCCAACAAGTGTGTGAAACTTAACTAGGTAGATCTCTAAGATCAATTGGATCCCATCCAATTCCTAGATCCAGTAGGTGGACCTCCAAGTCCGAAACATATATCCAATATATGCCAATATATCCAATATATTGCCTATCATTTTCCTCTAAATCACACTAAGCATTGGCTTTGGCTCAACAAGCTTAATGAAAACAGTTAAGCGTGACCCATTGACAGTGGGAAGGCTTTGTAATCGAGGCCGATGAACAAGAAGTGACCTTGACTTTGGCCAACAAATCAAAAAATTCCACGGCATACGATATGGAACAAGCCTTCATGAATCAAAATTGCCCAAGGCGTACGATATGGAACAAAGCTATTAATCCCAGATTAATTTTCTCTCTCTTCTAAGTAATCCCAGATTAATTTAGAGTGCGAGTCATACGTCATCGGTGAATCTTTGGGAAGTGACCCATGAGACCCCCATATATGTTGGCAGTAAATTTGGTCATCGGACTATCCGAACACGTAAGTACCAAGTACTACGTTTTACCGATTTACAAGACAAGGTTGGCCTCTAGCAAAGCGCCTTGCCTACCCAATTCTCTGGAAATATCCTTACAAGAATAAATGATTTATATCAGGCGTAGTATACGTAGTATTGTGTATTTCTATCCAATATCGAATGATCACATGCAAGGCCTGGGCGGTTGCAACCTTTTTAGAGAACCACTTCTGTATCCCTGCGCGATCATCATCTCCATATGACTGGAGTGACACTTCCGTCTTAACATCACACACAACACCAACACACTACGATTCTCAATATACCCAGTATTGGCGTACACAGAACCTGTTAAAGTCCTGGACGACCGCAACCAAAGTATATTGATTGTCGCAAGTATTAGCGGTGCAAGTCCCAGGTTAAGACTAAATATACCTACCCTGATTTCGGACTTCCATAGACACATAGTCATAC
Source organism: Zanthoxylum bungeanum (assembly GCA_019454045.1). Taxonomy (NCBI): domain Eukaryota; kingdom Viridiplantae; phylum Streptophyta; class Magnoliopsida; order Sapindales; family Rutaceae; genus Zanthoxylum; species Zanthoxylum bungeanum. The sequence goes on from SKCR01037754.1 coordinate 46,843, forward strand.
TACCAATGGATTTCTGAGGGGGTCTTCCCAGAGCGAAGCTGTTTCTCGTACCATCGGTGAAACACAACCTCCTATTACACTTGCATAAGTATCATATACCCAAATATATGAGAACTATGCCATTGTGCCCTCACAACGCGCACAAGTGTAATACTAGTCTTTTACATATTCATCGATGTCCAATCTCGATAATACTCTGACTAGGGATATTTAATGATTTATCCTTCGTGGATTGATACTGTCTCATATCATTCTCAATCCAGGAACAAATCACAGGGACCTCCTATCATTTATATATCTAGGTGATCTAATCAACAAATGATAAGAGTGCAATCTCCTTTATCACATAGTTAATTTGTACAACAACACCATGATCTGTACAAATAGTGACACTATGTGCCATAATTGTCCAACAATCTCCCACTTGGCCTATAGCCAGTCACTCGAGTGTCTTACACCCGAACTATGTACGGTTGGCTCAAATTGCTGAGAAAAGGTTTTCGTCAGCGGATTTGCATGTTTATCGTCTGATGCGATTTATTCGATCATCACATCACCATGATTTATGATCCGAACGAATCAGATGAATATCGCGTATGTATCTGATCATTGATGAGACCGTTAATTCTTTATCCTGTGCTGACGCCTAGCTCAGCTGCTAACAGAATTATATCTAATCTGATTAGATTTATTATTGACCCAGAAGGCTTCTTTGCTGCCTCAGCTGAAGCAATTACCCGCATTTGTTGTTTATTCGGTAACAGTATCTTGCTTGGAAGATTTTCAGCTCACTGTACCGTTATTCAAACTGTATAGTACCGTTTGCGACTTTTAGTCGTCTTAATCGGTTTAGGAAACTTACTACAGTGATCCCAGTCATTTCAAGTTCTCATTCTCCATAGATTAAGATAGCATCATTAGTTCTCTAAGATACTAAGTATGTTCTTAACTTTAATCCAGTGACTATCACTCGGATTGGCCTGTTTGTGACTCCATATGCTCAAAGCGTATGAGACACCATGTCACGTACATTTTTCAATTTACGAGTTTCTCGTAGAGTTTTCTCGAAAGCCAATCTTTCACCGATTATTATTATGGGAATATCATTTCCAAGAAATGACATATTATCATTATTTATATAAGACAACCACTGTCAGTGCGCTCCCAGCCTCCCACTAACCCTCTTATATACACACAAGAGACATTTCGTTTTGAATTAAATCATACTCTATTATGATTACATCAAAACGATAATTCTAAGAATCTAATGCTTGCTTCAATCCAAACATGGATCGAATAACCTGCAAACCTTGTTTGCTATTTTTAGTACGAGAAAACCGACAGGATGTTGCAAACATCCTCCAAAAGGTTTCCTTTTCAGGAAAGCGATTTTTCCGTTAAGCTGACATATTTCATAAATGAAACATGCAGCATTAGCAAGCATTATCCAAATGGATTTACCGTGGCAAAAGGTAAAAGGTTGAATTGTAATCAACACAATGTTGATAAATATACCTTTCCGCTAAAAGCCTAGCTTTATACGTTGGTATGTTGCCATCCATGTATGCCTTCATTGAAGACATATACAGTACCAATAGACACAATGCCTTGCAGTACATCAACTAGTATCCAAACTTATTATATACATGGAATCCAATTCGGGATCATGGCACTTTGCCATAATAGGGAGTCGATACCTTGTATCACTACCTACGTAGTCAGTTGGTATACCTCATTAAGATAGACATCTTTATGAGGTGAGATCAGAAACCCATACCCCAGGTTGTTTTTTGACTCTCTCCGACTACGCGGTTCTTGTGTATTCAAAGATTAATGGATTAGTTTCATCCTTGATGAACTATTTATGTGTTCCTTTAGGAATCGGTTCCTTGAATAGTATCACTCCGATTTTCATCGAGTTTTACTATCCTCTCACTTACCATTGCATATCAGTATTCCTCATAGGAAAACTGCATGGTGAGCAACAATTAAATTATTCTCTTAGTGAGTTATATAAGTACTATACTTATGCTATCCCTAGGATAACCTACAATTGGCACTTATCCTATTTGGGTTTTAGTTTGGTATCATCCAAACATATGCCTAGTACACCCAAATTATCAAGAATGTGAAACCCGGTTTCTTTCCCGTTCATATCTAATATGAAATCTGTCAAACAGATTTTTATGGAACCTTATTCTAAATAAGTTTTGCACTGTTTAAAGCTTATCCGTTAAAGGAAATGGTAGCTCAGAGAGCGACTCATGATTAACCTTATCATGTCAAATAAAATTCGGTTACTCGGTTCGGACACACCGTCAAACTGACGTGTTCCGGGAGGAGTCCTCATTGAAAGAATACTATACTCTTTCAAGTATATTAGAAACTTATTGCTTAAGTATTTTCCATTACGGTCTTATCGTGACAGTTTAATACTATAGCCGATCTGTTTGTCTATTTCGTGTCGAAACTTAAAAGTTTCCGATTTGTGTTCTAAAAAGAAACACATAACCATAACGCGATGCCACATCCGTAAAAGTCACAAAATATTCATATCCACCTCTAGCTTAGCTAGACATTGGCCCACTTGCTTCACTATAAACTAGGGCTAACAGATTGGTGGCATTTACACTTTTACCAAGTAAATATTGTTTCAGGCACTTTTCCCAATAAACTAGATTCGTAGACTTTATTTGATTGGAATCAAATTAGTCCGAGTACCCACTCTTCAAAAGTGTGGATATACGAGTCTTGTTTGATTGTGTCCCAGAAACAATGCCATATTTAAGTTTCTTAACTGGTCAAATCAGTTTGAGCTATTTGTTTGTCATTTTGTATATTTGAGATTTTATTTATATTCAAAATATAAATGTTGTTATTCACATCTAATGTGTTTATCTCAATATCATCTTTATATAATAAAACACTTTAGTGTTCTAGAATATAAAGGTTCACCCGAAGCAGGTCAAACACTGATATAAAGATAGTGTTTCTAGTCAAACTAGTTACATTATAACAGTTCCCTAATTTAAGTACACATCTGAGGGTAGTTCCAAAATTTAGGTATCTACGGTTAAAACAGCGACTTTCGTCCCGTTTCCAATTCGCAGAGAAATCTCAATTGAAGTCAGTATCATGTTCAAAACAGATTCTGAACATCATTACATATTTATATCACACTAAGTATCTAAAATCCAATATTAATACTAGTATGAATATATTTATGACAATCATATTTGAAGTTAGAGCCTTGCTCGTTCTTCAATTCCTTCATGTCTGCTTTGTCCAAACGGCAATCACGCTTCCGCGATCCCGTTTGCCACAATTTAGGCAGACATTTTGGGATATGTCTTTTATCTTCCCAGAAGATTATAATGATTTTGCCTTTTCCCTTTCAACACTCCAGAAGACTTTGGCCTAGCCTCGACCTTCTAGAATATCGAAGTAAGATGCGACTTGCGCTACTTGCCTTATTGCAAATTTTGACTTTATCTCATTGAGAATAGTCATTAACTCTCTAAGAGTTATTATTGCAATTTAGTACTTCTAAAATCTAAGTTAATAGATTTATGAAGATTCTTGAATTTCATTATCATACTTTAAGGATCTAATCCTTAGTTCTGATTCAGAAATTAAGGAGTCTATTGCGACAAGGTTAATGGATTAAGCACTAAAGTTATCATCACATAATCTTCCAAAGATTATGCTCTACTATTTGCTTAACTCCGGGCTTAGGCTTAATATGTTATTTTATCAAATAAAGTAACTTATTAATTTTCCAGGACTAACCTAAAAATTTATTCCCAATTTGAAAATTAAACCATTTAAATACATTTTCCCTAGGATTATGTTTTAAATGTCAATCTTTCATTTTTATCTTGATTCTAATAGTCCAACTATTTAATCAACGATTTTGGTACTATTTATTATAATGATTACAATAGTCCAACTATTTAATCAACTATAATTTAATAGATTAAAATCAATTATATTGATCACTATAATCCAATTATAAAATCAACTATAAATGAATAGTTTGAATATAGTCCAACTATTTATTAAAACAACAATTTAAATATTAGTCCAACTAACATTTAATTTATTTGACGAATGATATTTGTTTGAGCGCGTATGGAAAGTAATTAAATGAATATTGCAAATTCAATTCTTGCCTCCCACTAATTTTCGGCGAGCCTCTAACCCTCTGTCGAGTACTCGGGAAACCGTGTTTCCTAGTGGGCTATGATCCCGTTAAATATCACACAATCTTGACTTTGGCCAACAAATTGTATAATAATTAACTAGGTAGATCTCTAAGATCGATTGGATTCAATCCAATTCCTGTATCCGGTAGGGGGACATCCAAGTCCGAAACATATATCTTATATATGTCAATACATCCAATGTATTACCTAACCCTTTTCCTCTGAATCAACTAAGCATTGGCTTTGGCACAACAAACTTAGTGATCCCAGTTAAGCGCGACCCATTGACCATGGAAAGCTTCGTAATCAATGTCGATGGACAAGAAGTGGTATTGACTTTGGCCAACAGACCACAACTTGGACAAGACACCAATATGTAACAAAGCTCTCGTGATTCAAACACATCCTCGACGGACAAAGGCCTTGACTTTGGCCAATAAGCCAATGCCAGTCTCGGATCTTGAGTGAGAATCACTCAATGAAAGGAAATACACTTAATATTGTTTGAGGGTTTTTCGCGTGCAAATTGGAAACCAATTTATTATTTTTGTTAAGGTCTCATCATCATACACCCTTAAACATGCATTCTAAACACATAATAAAGGAGGTAATAAGGCTGGACACGCAGGTCCAATTAATAAATCAAATTTATTACAACAGTTTCTAAAATTGTCCCACCCATCTAATATCCATCTGATATACATTATTCATGCATCGCAACCATGTATTCACACAAGCATGTTATCAATCAATCTAATCAAATTAATTAATCTGATAATTAGTGATCATCCAATGTTCAAACAACGATTTGATTTTGCTCGAGTCAAACTCGTTTTGCGAATAAGTACATAAAGTACGAATTCTAGAATTAAATTAAACTACAACATTAAATCCAATTCAATATGCATTTAATTCTAATTCGCTTATTTAATTCCAAATTAAACATTACACTTTAATAATAAACCTTTTACGACTTAAATTCCAAATTTAATCGTTACGGGTCTCAAAGCCCGATTAACGTCCAAATTTAATTAAAGTCCAATGGGCTTTTAATTAATTTCTTAAGGCGTGGACTTTTGTTCAACTCGGGTCAAACCGATAACCAAAGTCCAATCCGGGAATTACCCAATAAGTCTAGAAATCAATTTAGGCCCATTAGGCCCAATTAAACTTTAAAGGTCCATTAAGTCGCATTTGGGCTTTATAGAGGCGGTTTTGGGCCCAATTGGATCCAACAAATTTAGCCTAAACCCAACTTTGTACAACAAAGCCCGACAAGACCAATTACAACATAACAAGCCCAAATCCAATTTTAAAGCCCAATTATAATTAAATCACAAAAACCCAATTTCACAATATAATTACATAAAGTGCATTACATAATTAATTACCCAATTAACATTTCTAAAACGTCAATTAACATAACTAATCATGCTTAATTACCACAACACATGTCCAACATATTTTGATCAAAAATCAAACCCAATACATGCTATAAGTGTCTCAGCCAAGGGGAAATTTCATGCCCAAATCAAATTCAATCCAATTAAATTCAATTCAACATTAAATCAATATCCCCAAATGATTTCCAACACATCCAATGAATCAAAAAATCAAAAAATCATCAAGACCAAATAGGGCATAACTCTCGGCCAATCAAGAAATTTTGGGGAAAAATGTTCCAATTATTTTTCTTGAAATTGATCCAATCAAACTTCAATTAAACATGTTATAAGCATACTCAAACATCCAATTAATTCAAATCATGCTCAAAAATATTTTGCCTAAATTTTAAACCCTAAATTCATTTCATGCTTTTAACAACGCTCTGATACCATTGTTGGAGATTCTAAGCATCCCAAGATCATTAAACAAGCATGAACATGTGTGAATACATTCGAGGAAGTCGTGGAATACTTACATCGAGCGGTTGAGCGACGCAGGAGGCAACAAAACTTCACTTTCTGCCATTGGACTGCTCACGGCAGTGAGCACTGTCACAGCTCACTGTTTCGGCCATTGGAGGTCTTCGTCAAGCTCCAAGCTTCGTCGAATGATTTCCGGCTCATGGGTGGACTTCCCTATCACCTTCGCATGTCCGTAGTGTGCTAGCACTCCCGATTTTGCCAAAAAATCGCGACTCTTGCTTCCCATTTCTTCCTCCATTTTCACGGCAATAACAGAACCAGTGAAGGGAGAAGAAGGCCTCAAATGCCGAGAGAGAGAGAGAGGATTTTTGAGATAGAGAGAGATGAAATGTGTTATTAAATTTTGGTAATTGATTTCCTAAACATATACCAAAATTTTGGCTTTAAAAAGTCAAACAATCAAAGCCAAATAAATGCCAACCACTTCCATCAAGTCACATCACTCAATCAATCAATCAATTGTCACATCACTCAAAGTGACATGATTTGATGCTTGATGTGACGCTAGGTGCGACTAGCGATTTGACGCTTGATTTGATTTGTGTGCCGCACTCGAATTCGAAATGCGAATACGCTCACAAATAATCCCGGGCTCGGGTTCGCTAATTCCAAATTAATGAATTTTCCGTTGCGTCGTAATTAAGTCTAATTTAATTAAATAATCATGCCTCGCATAATTACTATTCACGTCGCTAACGAATTAATTCTAAATTAATTCGTTCACCCGAAATAAAATATAATTTTAATTCCGCGTCGAAATCCAATTTCGTTTAATATATCGAATATATTAATTTATCGATTAATTCCAAATTAATCGTTATCTCTCTTTAATTGATATTTTATCCCAGATAAAATATCTCCGCTATTAATCCCAGATTAATTTTCTCTCTCTTCTAATTAATCCCAGATTAATTTAGAGTGTGAGTCATACGTCATCGGTGAATCTTTGGGAAGCGACCCATGAGACCCCCGGATATGTTGGCAGTAAATTCGGTCGTCGGACTATCCGAACACGTAAGTACCAAGTATTATGTTTTACCGATTTACAAGAAAAGGTTGGCCTCTAGCAAAGCGCCATGCCTACCCAATTCTCCAGAAATATCCTTACAGGAATAAAGGATCTACATCAGGCGTAATATACGTAGTATTGTGTATTTCTGTCCAGTATCGGATGATCACATGCAAGGCCTGGGGCTGGTATAGTGTCTGCCATGTACGAAGCATATATCGGATGACGAGCAACAAGTCTCTTTATTATCAGATAATCATGACCAAGTCATATTATCCCGAAGGTTGCAACCTTTTTAGAGAACCAGTTCTGTATCCCTGCGCGATCATCATCTCCATATGATTGGAGTGACACTTCCATTTTGACATCATACCCAACACACTACGATTCTCAATATACCCAGCATTGGCGTACACAGAACCTGTTAAAGTCCTGGACGACCGCAACCAAAGTATATTGATTGTCGCAAGTATTAGCGGTGCAAATCTCATGTTAAGACTAAATACACCTACCCTGATTTCGGACTTCCATAGACACATAGTCATACTACCAATGGAATTCCGAGGGGGTCTATCCAGAGCGAAGCTGTTTCCCGTACCATCGGTGAAACACAACCTCCTATTACACTTGCATGAGTATCCTATACCCAAATATATGAGAACTATGTCGTTGTGCCCTCACAACGCGCACAAGTGTAATACTAGTCTTTTACATATTCATCGATGTCCAATCTCGATAATACTCTGACTAGGGATATTTAATGATTTATCCTTCGTGGATTGATACTGTCTCATATCATTCTCAATCCAGGAACAAATCATAGGGACCTCCTATCATTTATATATCTAGGTGATCTAATCACAAATGATAAGATTATAATCTCTTTTGTCACATAGTTAATTTGTACAACAACACCATGATCTGTACAAATAGTGACGCTATGAGTCATAATTGTCCAACACACATAAGAGAATGTTGGGATATATGTCCTAGAGCTTCATGTAATGTAAACGGTTTTATATGTTATGAAATAAAATGATGTATTATTCATTTATCAAAGTGTTTGTTTAAATTTCGCATATTGTAAATTATCTTGATTACCCTAGATTACACATGTACCTTCAGATTTAGTGTATGAGTGTCATACAAAAGAGGATTTAAGTCTGAAGTTGGTAATCTAAAATAGTCCATAAAGAGCAAACAAAACAGGTACTTTGTTTGGGGTTTATCTATAATTGCGGTCCATTCTATAATTATATGGCGACCTTGATCCGAGATCGTCCATTTGGAGACATGAGAATGAAGACACCTTGTATGAGGTGATCATATAGGACCAGACCAAGATAGAAATAACTTTCTTATAATATCTGTTAAATAAAGAATTTCATTTCGATATACTATATGGTCATATATGGATTGATCTTAATCTTGAGTGTACTACAAACTCATTCATGGCAGGCTATGTCATTTGATTTACAAAGGTGAAGTGTAGCAGTCCCGACCAATAGCTACGTACTTTGGGGGCATGATCTGATGTGTAACTGGGGACGTTTTGTATAAACATGAAGTTCACTCATTCTTGCGAGAAGTAGAAGAGTATCTTCCTTAAGGGTTGATTCTGTACTTGAACGGTTAGAGCGCTCAAGTCTTTCTATTACGAATAGAAAGATTAAAATTCATAATGGTTATGAATAAATCATTCATTAGAGAATCAATGGTACTTAAGGTAAAAATACTTAGAGGGGTATAATAGATATTATGACCCGACTGTAATTACGAGATACTCATGAAGGGTTAATCTGTATGTAGCGACTATATCGATGGACACCGACTTGGTTTAGCTTAATATACTTTATGCGGCAACGAGAGTGCAACTTCGGGTTTTTAGTGGAATAACCCGGAATTAATAATTTGGAATATTTAATTAAGAGCTTAATTAATATTTCGAGATTATTCGAGCTCGGAACCGTAGGTCCATTTGGTCCCCGTGCTAGCTGAATATACTATAGCGGATTTAGTGTAATTGGATAGTCCAATTATATACTCACATATGTATAAATATTATTAAAATGATTAATAATATTATTTTGTCACACTTGAAACTATATGTTAAAATTTAATATATGGTTTTATTAAATATATGGTATTTAAACACATGTTATTAAATTATATTAGATATAATTTAATGAAAAGTTAAATTAGTAATTTCCAAATTTTGGGTTTTGGAAACACTTGGATTTAATTTGGAAGTTACAAATTTTAAGGCACTAACCTTTTTGTTTTTGTAACATCTTTTCTATTATGGAAAGTAAATATTGATATGTTACAAAATTTTTGAAATACACATGTGCTTGGCCGAATTTTTGGTTTTATGAGAGGGGAAGGATTTTTGTTAATTTTGGAAATTAATAACCCTAAATATAAAAAAGAAAATTTGATTTTCTTTTACTTAAGATTTTCATTCCAAACCTTACCCACCTCTCTTATTCTTCAAACTCTCTCAAGTGTTGAGAAAAGATAAGAATAACAAAAGAAAAATAAAAACAAAAGAGCAAAAATTGTGTGATTCTAATCTCTAACTCGTTTAGGGATTAATATTGTGAGTCTAGCCCACACTAGTTTCCGTTGGTAACGAGATATAGTTCGGAAGACCATGTGGTGTTGAACCAAAGCTCATCTTCTCCATTCTTTCTTGACCCACGGCAATGAGCATAGTTTTTGCCCACTGCCGCCCCTTATTTGGTAAAATGGTACTCGATTTGGTTTCGTTTTAATCCAGAATTTTTAAGGAACATATAGGGGTGTTTTGGGGCTATTTTCAAGTAAAAAATCAGAACTGAAATACATCCACTGCCTATGCATTTCAGGGGCTATTTCGACAGTGCGCTGGCACGAATCGGGTCCAAAACATCCATTTTTTTACAGCTGTTTGGGGACTGTTTCGGGATTGGAATTTTATCTAAAACAGAAGCAAAATTTTAGTAGTGGTACTGATTTCATTCGACCACTCAAAGGGAATGGCATGAAATTTTTCAAGTCTTATCTGTGTGCCTTAACGCGTTTCCGCTGCTTTAGGAAAGTGGTTCCTATAATTTGTATCAGATCAATGTTGAAAAGTGTTCTTAACCATTCTCTTTTTCATTTAAAGTTACTGTTTTTATATATTTATATGAGTTATAAATATTGATATGCATGTGATTACGTCCAAAAAGTACTAGCGATTATCGCACTATAGTTGAATAAACACAGTTGTGTTTCCCAATCACACATAGAAAAGCATGACTGAATCTATATGCAAGTTGAATAAACACAGTTGGATTCATAAATCGAAAGATAATAAAGAATAATAAACATCAATTGTATTAAACGATTAAGATTACTTTAGGAATAAATAATATAAATATAAAAAATTAAATACAAGAGTTCATCATTAGCTTTGCCTAGGAGATTAGTTATCCATTTAGAAGAGAGATATAGTCTGGATAAATCAGAGACGTCATGTCGGCTTGAAGTTCTTCGTTCTTCTCTCTCGAAATTGTGTTTGTGGATATTTGCTGTGTGTTTCTCTTCTAGTTATCTATGATTTTCTCTTTCTTTTTAGGGTTTGGACGAAGTTGTGTTTATATAGAGAAGTCTTGGAGTCCATATACGCATAAAACACGTCAAAATCAGGTTTTTGGGGTCGTCTGGGGTGCCACGGCGCTGGCAATTGGTGTCGCAGTGCCAAAGCTGTGGGATGTTTGTATGAAGGTGTTCAGGAGCCACGACGCCAAGAAGTTGGGCGCCGCGAAGCGAGTGAATTTCTTCGCTGGTTCTGCGCGTCATGTTTTTATTGCTCCCGCGTGCTTCCGATGCGTCCGTTTGGTCTCGAAATTAATATTACATACATGATAATTAAGCCGAGTTAGTGATGTCCAAAGTACACTTTCATGCACTTATCACAACACCCAACCAGCTTATTGCAAGTCCCTCACAATTCAAGCGTAAAAATAAAATAAGAACTAAACTAAATAAATAAATAAAAACTATCTAAGCCACTTTCGTAGGGATCACGATTGCATTTAGCATATGCAATAAGCCTTTAAACTCCTAAGCGGCCCTAGTGGACGAGTTATAGTCTCGTGAGGGCTTACAGCGATGACACCCACAAAAGTCATCCAAAACATATAAAAATACAAAAAAAAAAAATCAGTCTCAATAGGTAAGCATATTGTTGTCCTCAAAGAATGCCTAGTAATGAAATCAGAGAACCTTCAAAGTACTCAACGCAACTCAAATCCAAGTCTTGAATAAATCATCTTAGCAAGACTCACTCTATGTGTGTGAAAAGGTTCATTCACAGCTTGATTCCTAGGTAATCCAACTCAATGATTTCATTTAAAAATTAGGATTCGATGGGTCAAACCAACATAGATATGTCAATTATGCTATGTAATTACCTTTCTGTGCTCATTATAGTATGGTGATTTTTTTCTTTTCTTTGCTCTTTTTTTTTTCCTTTTATTTTTTCAACTTTTACTTCTCTTTCAACACACCTACCCTTTAAGGTAGCATTTCTCCTCATGGTGGTCCTAACACTCGCCCATGGGTAGTTTCACGCTTATCGATTAGAGGTAGTTTAATTTATTTCTTTAGAGATTTTTTCTTTTTATTCTTTTACCATACCACACATCATAACACTAGCAAATCAAGATAGACATCTAGGAAAATGGTCATCCATTGACATGCAATTTCTTCAACTAGTCACCTTGCCAACTACATAGGCTTTCACTGCTAAAAACCTATAATTAAGTGCTTACGAGTCTAACCTAGATCAACTACTCAAGGCATCAGATAAAAGTACATTAAAGTTTTATCGTTTCCAAGTGTTCATCCTAAAGCAAACAATATTCATTATTAGACTTATGCTTTACTATTAAGGACTAAAAATAAATATTTTTTTAATTTAATAAGTATTATCATGTGCATGCATACACCCCCACACTTAAAACTTGCATTGTCCTCAATGTAAGATAAATATAAAGAAAAGGAGTGAGGAACAACACTACCAGGCGCGGAGTTGATCAGGTTCCTGCTGGTAAGATCTTGGTTGGGTGAGATGTGTAGGTTTTCTTAAGACCTGCATAAAAACTCATGCAAATAATAAATATGCAATTAGCACACAATAAAATAAAACTCAAATAAATAAAATCAATAAAATAAATAAAATAAAATAAAATGAAATAAATGTGAATACATGGGTTGCCTCCCCGCTAGCGCTAAGTTTAACGTCTTCAGCCAGACGTAACCATTTAATGTTGTCATGGTGGCTTCCATGTAGTGCATTGATGAAGGAATGAGAAAGAAGTTTTGTCTAGCTGTCGTAGTTTATATATTAATCCCCCAGGGTCTGGTGGTTGAGATTGTAGGCTGCACATATGTAAAAGTTGGTTCAATCTCCTTTTTAACTTCCCATTGATCATCTTCAAATGAGCACTAACTCTCATTTTCCTCCTTTTATGGTTCTTTAGGGTCAATTTCAATTCGGGAGGGTGTGATTCATGTTGTGAATAAGCTATTTCTGGTAAGACTGTATCTAGCATGTATGTATATTGGCACTCGTTATCACCTTGCAGTTGTTTTTCAACATGAAAAATATTTATTTCAGTGTCATATTCCCAAATGATAGCTTCATGAGACCATTCATGTAATTAATAAGGGCATTAGCTGTAGCAAGGAAAGGTCTACCTAAGATTAGTGGAATTTTTGACTCAGTGTTAACCACAGACTGAATATCTTAGATTAGGAAATCCACGGGGTAATAGAAGTTATCGATTTGAACTAAACATCTTCAACTACCTACCCCCCGTGGTGTTCTGATAGAGCGATCATCTAACTGTAAAACCACATATGTAGGTTTGATATCTCCAAGTCCTAACTGCTTATAGATAGAGTATGACATGAGATTACCACTAGCACCTAAATCTAATAAAGCCTGACCAAACTCATAAGTACCAATGTGGATGTAATGGTGGGACATCCTGGATCTTTGTATTTTGGTGGAGTCTCCTATGTTCAATTACTGCAATAGCTTGCTCAGTTAGGAATGCAGATTTCTTTATATTGTGCTTCCTCTTCACGGTGCATAGATCCTTCAAAACCTTCGCATAAGCGGGAACTTATTTAATCACATTAACAAGAAAGGTTAATTTTAACTTGCTTAGATGTTTCTAGGATCTCACCATTTGGGTCTGGAGCTCTCGTTGTGGCCTAAGGCTTGAGGAAATTGTACTCTAACTGGGAAATGTGTCTCTTGATATCTGCCTGAGGGGTATTTTCATTACTATCCTTACTAGCTCATGCCGTTTGGAAGTGTCCTACAAGCCTACCTCCTTACCACTCCTAGTGATTATGTCATTAACACCGGCTTACATTGGATACCTCATGATTAGTGTAACGCACCTACACTCTCCAAGCTTGTCCAGGGCCAATGACTTGCCCATGGCCGCTTGTGTGTGTGGTGCTAGTGTGCATTTTGTATTTATTCTTATTTTATTTTATTTTATATTTTAGGGGGTGTGACAACTCAAACATCATGTGTGTTTCCTAGTGGCACTTGTGCAATGTCTTTAAAACCTCTTTAGGGGGGGTGACCCTAGCACCTTAGAAGGGCCTTGGCCACCAGCATACTAGGGGCTTTAGCTGTGTACTCCCTCGCCCTTAGTTGGCTTGCTTAATGAAACATGCTTCCTTTTGATTTCCAATTGCTATGTCCGAGTGTGTTGCTTGAATGTGTTTCATTATCTTATGCCTTGTGTGTATGCTTATGGATGTATGCCTTACTTTTTTGCCTAATAATGTTCCATTCTATAAATGGCTAACCATGGGTACGACCTTGCAGGGTCGATTCTAGGCTGACTTGTTAGGCGCAACGCTAACAAGTGCCGCACGGACCCAACTTGGTGACACCAAAGTTTGGCCCGTGACAGTTGGTATCAGAGCGTGGTTCAAGGTTGTGTTGCAAAATGGCTACGAAGTCCTCCACAAAAGCGCGCTTGGATGCTGTCGAGAAAAAACTAGTGGATATTGATAGCCTCGTCTCAACACTCACGAACAAGACTTCAGATGTCGAAAACCTTAGGCAAACTATCAAGGTACTCGAGGCCCTTACAACCAGGGTAGTGCCCTAGAGACTCAAGCAACAGGTGCTAGCACGAGTGCCCCACGAGAAGGGGGAGATGCCAATAATTGGCAAGATGCCGTGAGCTCCTTGAAAGAGCAGTTGGCAGAGTTGAGCGTGAGGGTGAATCTCACCGCCCTCGCTGTCTCAAACTTGCCCACGACTGCTCAGAACATAGAACAGAAGAGATCCAAAATCCCAGAACCTAGAGTATACGATGGTGTCAGAGACGCGCAAGCCCTCGAAAACTTCCTCTTTGACATGGAGCAGTACTTTAAAGCTTCACGGATAGAAGAAGAGGGGGACAAGGTCTCAATAACCTTGATGTATTTGTCTGGAGATGCGAAGTCGTGGTGGAGGGCAAAGCACATTGAAATCCAGGAAGGCCGATGCGCTGTTGACAATTGGGAGGATTTGAAGCGCGAGCTAAAAACTCAATTCCTACCAGGAAATGTAGCTTACATAGCTCGACGACAACTAAGAGACCTAAAACATACAGGTTCCGTCCGGGAGTATGTGAGGAACTTCTCCGGATTGATGTTGGATATCCGAGACATGTCCGAACAAGACAAACTCTTCTATTTTATAGAGGGGTTGAAGCCTTGGGCTAGAACAGAGTTACAGAGGCAACGATTGAAAGACTTGCCTTCAGCACAAGCTGCGGCGGAACAATTAACGGACTATTCCCTCGAGGGACCTCCATCAAAGAGATCTACGCCGGATCCTACTAATAATGATAGTGGGAATAAGAGGCATAGGAACTGGAACAACGATAGAAGTGGGGGAGCGGAGAAGAGAATTGAGTCAAGTTCCTCGAACTTCAAATGGCCGGCACCTCAGAACGGTCCTCCAAATGGGAAGAAGCCCTTTAAGTTTTTTATTTGTGATGCCACATCGAGCTATGGAATGCCCTAAGAAATCAAGAATGGCGGCCTTCTTAGCACAAGAAGAAGAGGAAGAACGACGACGCCCGACTGAGAAGGGCCCAGAAAGGAAGAATCTGGCCGAATGGTGGCCTTGAGGATGTTCAATGCCCTTAACAAACAACCAGAAACTCAGAAGGTCTCGGGGAAGGGCCTCATGTTTGTTGATGCATTGATTAATGGAGTTGCGGCAAAAAGCGTTATGGTGGACACGGGGGCCACCCATAACTTTGTTTCTACCGCCGAAGTGAAGCGTCTGGGGCTCAAGTTAGAGCGGGACCGGGTCGTATGAAAGCGGTTAATTCACAAGCGCTACCCACGAGTGGGCTAGCGAGACAAGTAAGAGTGAAGATCGGCACGTGGGAAGGTCGAACTGACCTTGTGGCGGTCCAGATGGATGACTTCGATATTGTTCTAGGAATGGAATTCCTACTTGACAAGGGGGCCATCCCTGTCCCAGCTGCAGGGAGCTTGTTGATTATGGGGGAGAAACCTGCAGTAGTGCCAGCAAAGGTAAAACCTCCCACAGAAGGAAGACTATTATCCGCAATCCAGTTTAAGAAGGGGATCAAGAGGCGGAAGCCGACATTCATTGCTATCCCTACAATAGTTGGAGAAGGGAGAGAGGAACCCCGGTGCCTGAGATCAACAGGTTTTTAGAAGAGTTTACTGAAGTGATGCCTGATCAGCTCCCCAAAGTCTTACCTCCGAGGAGGTCCGTTGATCACCAAATCGAGTTAGTTCATTCAGCTAAACCGCCGGCAAGAGCACCTTATAGGATGGCTCCACCAGAATTAGCTGAACTTCGTAAGCAACTAGATGATCTGTTGGAGGCAGGCTTCATCAGGCCTTCGAAGGCCCCATATGGAGCCCCTGTCTTGTTCCAAAAGAAACAAGATGGAGGTTTGAGATTGTGCATCGACTATAGGGCTTTGAACAAGTTGACAGTGCGAAACACCTACCCCATCCCCTGATAGCAGATTTGTTCGACCAATTGAGTGGAGCAAGATACTTTTCGAAGCTGGATTTACGTTCGGATATTATCAGATGAGAATTGCCGAAGGGGATGAACCGAAGACGACTTGTGTCACCCGATATGGAGCATTTGAGTTCTTGGTGATGCCGTTTGGGCTAACTAATGCTCCCGCAACATTTTGCACCCTAATGAATGAAGTCTTCCATGAATACCTTGAAAAATTTGTAGTGGTTTACCTAGATGACATTGTGGTTTATAGCACTACATTGGAGGAACACAAGAGACATCTTGCCATGGTATTCCATAAGTTGAAAGATAATAGGCTATTTGTGAAGAAAGAAAAATGATCATTGGCCCAGGAACGCATCAAATTCCTCGGCCATATCATGGGGCAGGGTCATATACGGATGGACATGGAGAAAGTACAAGCAATACGCGAGTGGAGCGCCCTAGCCAATGTCAAAGAATTGCGGTCTTTCCTTGGGCTTACCAACTACTACCGGAGATTCGTAAGAGGATACTCCAAGAAGGCGATACCCTTGACAGAACTATTAAAGAAGGAGGTGACATGGGAATGGACCGATGCGTGCAGAGAAGCCTTTGAAAGCTTAAAGGAAGCGATGATAGGAGACCCATTTCTCATTCTCCCGGAGATGGCCAAACCATTTGAAGTTCAGACGGATGCTTCAGACTTTGCACTTGGAGGGGTGTTGCTTCAGGAAGGTCACCATATTGCCTATGAGAGTCGTAAGCTTTCCGAAACAGAACAACGATATACAGCACAAGAAAAGGAACTATTAGCAGTAATACATTGTTTACGGGTGTGTAGACATTACCTTCTCGGGTCGAGATTTGTGGTGAAGACAGATAACTCCGCAGTCAGTTATTTCCTCACTCAACCGAAGCTTACTTCGAAACAGGCTCGATGGCAGGAGTTTTTAGCAGAATTCAACTTTCACTTTGAGCATAAAGCAGGATGTTTGAATTAGGTGGCATATGCTTTGAGTCGGAAGTCAGAACTTAGTCATTTGAAGGCGTTGGCTAACATGTCTTTCAGCACCATCTGTACACCTATCAGAGAACTCATCCGAAACAACTTGGAGAATGACCATGTCTCTAAGGCAATTTTGAAGTTAGTAAAGGAAGGTAAGGCTCGTCGCTTCTGGTTGGAAGACGGACTTTTGTGGACTAAGGGAAACCGTCTGTATGTTCCCAAGTCAGAAAACCTCCGGAGGATTCTCATAAAGGAATGTCATGATACTTTATGGGCCGGCCATCCGGGTTGGCAGAGAACTCATGCATTATTGAAACAAGGATACTATTGGCCTCAGATGCGGGATGATGTGACAGAGTATACCAAGACATGCCTCATTTGTCAGCAGGATAAAGTGGAGAAGTTGAAGACCCCTGGATTATTGGAACCGTTGAACGTCCCCAACAGGCCATGGGAGAGCATCTCCCTTGACTTCATAACCAACCTTCCAAAAATTGGTGAACTAACCAACATATTGGTAATTGTTAATAGGGTCTCCAAATACGCAACATTCATACCAGCACCTAAGTACTGCAAGGTGGAAGACACTGCTAAATTATTCTTCAAGCACGTGGTAAAGTATTGGGGCGTGCCTAGACAAATTGTGAGTGATCGAGATCAGAGATTTGCGGGAACTTTCTGGTCCGAACTCTTCAAACTACTGGGTTCTCAACTAAACATGTCAACAAGTTACCACCCCGAGACTGATGGACAGACAGAGAGATTCAATGGAATGCTAGAGGAGTACTTACGCCACTTCGTTAATACCAACCAGAGAAATTGGGTACAACTTCTTGATGTTGCCCAATTTTGCTTCAACTCTCAAAAGAGCTCCGCCACCAACAAAACACCTTTTGAAATTGTAATGGGTCAGCAGCCTCTACTCCACCACACACAGTGACAGAGTATTCCGGCAAGAGCCCACGAGCTTTCAACTTCACTAAGGAATGGAGAACGAATACAGAAATTGCTCGAGCTTATTTGGAGAAGGCTTTCGCGAGGATGAAGAAGTGGGCAGATCAGCATAGAAGACCTTTAGAATTCCAACCTGGAGATTTGGTGTTGATCAAGTTAAATCCAGAACAAATACGATTCAGAGGGAACAGAGATAAGAGATTGGTAAGGAAATATGAAGGGCCAGTTCCCGTTCTTAAGAAGGTGGGAAAAGCTTCATACAAAGTTGAGACTCCAGCGTGGATGAAGATGCACCCAGTTTTTCATGTCAGCGGGTTGAGACCTTTTCACGCAGATAATGAGGATGCGACTCGCAACCAACTACAAGACCAGAGATTGAAGAACCAACTAAGAAGAGAACAACGAAGGAAGTTGAAGAGATTTTGGCAGAAAGGGAGGCGACCGGAGACCAGCGACAGGGAAAGGAGTTCCTAGTGAGGTGGAGAGACCTGGGAGATGAAGAGACAAGTTGGGAGAGAGTCGAAGACCTGCAGCAGTTTTCACAGAAGATTGAAGACTTTACAACCCTTCAGCGTCAAAACAAGAGAGCCGAAGACCTGCACCAACTGAAGCAGCAGAGTGAAGAGTTTCAAGCCTACCAACACCGAGGTGAAGAGCAGAGTGGAGCAGTTCAGATGTGTCAACGAGGACGTCGACATATTAAGTGGGGGAGGATGTAACGCACCTACACTCTCCAAGCTTGTCCAGGGCCAATGACTTGCCCATGGCCGCTTGTGTGTGTGTGCTAGTGTGCACTTTGTATTTATTCTTATTTTATTTTATTTTCTTTTTAGGGGGTGTGACAACTCAAACATCATGTGTGTTTCCTAGTGGCACTTGTGCAATGTCTTTAAAACCTCTTTAGGGGGGGTGACCCGGGCACCTTAGAAGGGCCTTGGCCACCAGCATACTAGGGGCTTTAGCTGTGTACTCCCTCGCTCTTAGTTGGCTTGCTTAATGAAACATGCTTCCTTTTGATTTCCAATTGCTATGTCCGAGTGTGTTGCTTGAATGTGTTCATTATCTTATGCCTTGTGGATGTATGCTTATGGATGTATGCCTTACTTTGTTGCCTAATAATGTTCCGTTCTATAAATGGCTAACCATGGGTTCGACCTTGCAGGGTCGATTCTAGGCTGACTTGTTAGGCGCAACGCTAACAAGTGCCGCACGGACCCAACTTGGTGACACCAAAGTTTGGCCCGTGACAATTAGCATATGCTATTGTTGCCCTTGTGGATTTGGTTGAGCCTGAGATGAGAATTATCCTGTTCTTTCACACTCAGGGCATTCGTCAACTTAGAGACTTGACTCTTAATCTCCTTATTGTTTTCAACTACTTGAGCTATCAGTGACTCAAACCTTTGATTGGTTTTGCTCTGGGCCTCTACAAATGCTTACACAATATCCTTTAAGGAATTCCTAGAACGGCATGTGTATGATACTGGGGGGCACTGTAACCTTTGGTTTGTGGTGGTTGGGTAGGCTAATAAGACTCATGTTTCCAACTAAGATTTGGGTGGTTCCTCCAACCAGGATTATAAGTGTCGGAATAAGATGCATAAGGCTTCTTGTACATCCCTAAGGTATTGCATTGTTCCTCATATGTTTTCCTCATCTCACCATATACAAGACACTCTTGGACCATATGGTCACTTTGTTAGGGTTGGTGCTTGGAGTGCCAATGCGGATAGTATTTATGTCCGATTCATAAATTTGAGAAATTCTATTTTCCCCATATTACAAATTTAATGGTAGCACCTTTGTCTTTTATACACTTATTCAATCTAATTACGATCAGATATCTGATTACGATTAGATAGAAACTAAATCTGGTTTAGTGATACGTGTATATTAGACAAAGACCCTATGATTTACAATATAGCACTCAGTTACAATGTATGTTGTAATTGACATTGGGAAGCGCACCTATAAGATGTATATCCTTAAATAAAATTCATGGCCAAGATTTACTAACACGGGTCGGTTAGTAAAATCTGTTGAGACCAATACATGTCGTATATCATGACTTGGTCCGATGGTTTATCCCAGTAAACTATGAATCTCGGGAGACTCGTATAAACATGTAGGTGTTTATTTGATAAGACACTGAACGACTCACTGAATATTTCCTAATAGATGGTACACCAATGTCAATAGGAATCTTCTCGAGTTGAGCGAGCATAGTGGTCATTCGACTGAGATATGAGTTATCCTTCACATTTTGATGACATTCACATCACCGATCTATTCATGATTAGACCTCCACATGT
>SKCR01037755.1:0-66406 GCA_019454045.1 Zanthoxylum bungeanum
GTAAGTGCATCCCAAATCTCCTTTGCAGTCCTCTTCTCTGCAACACTGGATAACACAGAATCTGTTAAGGCTAGATGCAAGTTGCTATAGCGTTGTCATCTATATCCTTCCATTTTTCGTCAGTCATTCCACCCGGTCTCTCTCCAATTGCCGCTAAGCAATTGTCATTTCTCAAGATTGCTTTTATTTTAAGTTTCCATAGGGAAAAATTGCTCCCTTTAAACTTCTCAATGTCGAACTTTCCCGCCATGTTTCTGATGACGATCAGCT
This sequence comes from Zanthoxylum bungeanum, assembly GCA_019454045.1. Lineage (NCBI taxonomy): Eukaryota > Viridiplantae > Streptophyta > Magnoliopsida > Sapindales > Rutaceae > Zanthoxylum > Zanthoxylum bungeanum. Next base: position 271 of record SKCR01037755.1, read on the forward strand.
TCTCATTTGAACCAGTTTTATTATTATTTCACAGTGAATAGTACCATATACGTGAATAGTATCGTATATGTGAATAATATCGTATACGTGAATAGTACTATACCGTATATGTGAATAGTTTTCGTGAACAGTAACCCTGAACCTGAAGCACTGATACCACTGTTAGGGATCGTGGGCTGAAGCTGGCACGCAAGTAAAATGAAATTGGGAATAATTGTTAGTTCATGAAGCGTTGTCTATCATATATCAATACAATAATAATTAGGAGGCTTAGCCTACTAATTAAATATTAACAATAAAATAAAAATAACGAGACATAGATTTAACGTGATAAAACCCTCAATGTGAGAGAAACATCCACGGGCAAAAGTAGAAGGATTTCACTATAGTGGAAAGAATTTTACAACCTCTCTCTCAATACAAGGAATGAACAATCTCGCACTCTCTTAGAATAGGAGAACAACTCTCTCACAAACTTTTAAGAATAAACTATATTTTCTCTCTTAGAATACAAAAGATTTGATTGAGAATGAGATGAAGAAAATAATGAAATGAAGCCTTTATTTATAGACATGAGATTCATTGTGCAAATAATGAATTCTAATTTTTTATTATTATTTTTATGTATGTGGGACCCACCCAAAATAATTAATATATTTTTAATTAATTATTATCAATCACCGAATGCGGTGATTGACATTTCAGAGGGTTACAAAAGTAAAGTCCAGAATGGTTCTGCACATACTGAAGTTGGGATACAATGTTCTTATGAGTAGACCCGGCCAAGGTTCCGGTTCGGAACCGGAACCGAACCGGAACCGAACCGGTTCGGTTAGGGTTCTTACCCTGACCGAACCGGTTGGAACCGCTGGAACCGAACGGTTCCAGCGGTTCCAACCGGAACCGTACGGTTCCGGTTGGAACCGGAAGTAAAAAAAAAAAAAAAAAAAAATTTTCTTGGAACCGTAAGGTTCCACAAGTAAATCTCAATTTTTTTAATTAATAATAATGACTTAATGAGGTTTAAAATTGCAATACTAAAACATGAATGTCCACATCCTTTTTATAACCAACTCTTGGTTATTGACTTCTTTATATAAGCGATGTGGGACACAATAGCCAAGTAACAAATATCCCACATCGCTTATATAAAGAAAGCACTAGCCAAGAGTTGGCTATAAAAAGGATTATATGTTAAAAGAATTTTATAAAAAAAAGATTCTATAAAATGATGTGATAGTATGAAAAAACATTACGATTATAGAATTTTTTTTATTTTTTAAAATTTATTATTAAAAAAAAAAAAAAAAAAAAACCGAAAGGGGAACCGTTAACCGAACCGGAACCGACCGGTTCGGTTCCGGTTCGGTTTACGGTTCCGGTTCCACTTAAGTGTGGAACCGGAACCGAACCGGAATTAACCGGTTCGGTTCCGGTTCCACACTTGTGGAACCGTGAACCGGCCGGTTCGGTTCGGTTCCGAACCGGAACCGAACCGGCGGCCAGGTCTACTTATGAGTGGTGTTGATATTTGTTGGTTTGAAAATCCATTGCCGCTGCTTTACGGTTTTGGGCCTTCTGTTCTTGCTGCACAGTCTGATGAATACAAAGTAACAGGTGATTTACCCATCCTTGCCAAAATTAAGATGATCACTCCTTGTTGACATTGTTTAAATTATGGCTTGAACCCACAGAGTGGAAGGATCGGACAATTAGGATATCTGCTTGAATTTTATTACTTCTCAAATTTTTTTGTTTCATCTTTTGGTGTTTGTGGAAAAAAGCTCTTTCCATTTATCTGTAATGTGTGCGTGCGCACGTGTATCTATATATGATCAGATTCAGGTCCGGATCGTATGTTTTCTTCAATAAAATTCATTCATATTGCTTTATTAAGAAAACACGCTCAACTCACCATCCTCTTGGACTGGAAAAATATTGAATGAACATTGAACACTTGGTTTCTTTGTGCTTCTGTTCTATCTACAGGAGCCATAAATTTACCAAGGCACTTGAACTCTGGCTTCTACTTTTCTCGTTCAGATAGTTCAACTATTGCTGCTGTGGAGAAAGTGGTGAAGCATGCAGCAATCTCTGTTCTATCTGAGCAGCCAAGCTTCTATGACACTTTATGTGGGGCAGGTGGGTCAAATCGGGCAGGTGGGTCAAATCGGGCAGGTGACGGTAGATGCGTAGAAACCTCTTCCCGAATGGCGCATACGTGGGCTTGTGGCAGAAAAAGAATGTGAGAAAAGCCTGTGTAAAGAAGGGTTGTCTTGTTCTTCGCAATAATTGGATAAGTTGGAGGTTGAAAATGTTGGAACGTCAGGTCCTTCCAGGCCTATGGGAGTATGATGGTGGAACAAGATTGTGCAAGCGAAGGTGGCACGGGACCCAAACTGACAAGCATTTTCTAAAACATATTCATGTTTTCTTATCTTTATCCCAGGCGAACGTTGTTTACATCGATGAAGAGAAGAAAGGGAGGAGATATTCCTGCACTTAGACCTTCGTATATACTAGGCCTAGGTTTCACCATTGCTTTCTTTGGGAATAAATTAGAATTAAGGACAGCCGGCCTAGGACAAAAGGTTATCCAACTTATACAATGCATAGTAATATTGAAATTCCCTCGAGCTAATATGATGCGACCACTTCCAGCCACTCTCCCAGTCGACTATAATGAAACATTTGGATCAGACAGCTTGTTAATTTCTGGCAATGCTGAAGCGATTTAGTCAATCGATAGGGCTAGTAAGGGATGATGAAAAAAACTCCATAAGAAAGAGAGATTTTGGCAGAGCACCCATAACATTGGACATGGCCATGCAATCAAGTGATATATCCGTACGGATAGTTCATGCAGGAGGGGGACGAGTTGAACTTTACCAAAATGCAGTTTCCGTGTCACAGTTGATTGAAAAATATCCTGGGACGTGTGTTGCTCGTCCTGAAGTTTTCAAAAATCCTCATGAGTCTTTTCTGTGGCCAGATTGGTCAGAAATACTACATGGTTCCATTTACAACGGCACAGAAACTGAAGCATAAACACCTGAAGAAATTTAGTGTCAAAGGACCTACTGAAGGCAAAGGACCTGCAGAAGGAAAAGGGCCTGCCCAAGACAAAGTAGATATGTCAGATGCAAGGATCACTTGGGAAGTGCTTGGAGATAATCCAGATGAATCCGTTCTGAAAAAGATTTTGTTAGGTGCAGGTATACCTGCAACATTACTGCTACAGGGGATTAGATTAGGAATTACTATTAGATTATGAATAGTTATTAGTTGTTAATAAGGATATTGCATATCCAATAGACTTAAGAATAATTATTAGTTGTTAATAAAGATATTGCATATCCAATAGACTTAGGGATACCCTTAAATCTCTCTATTTAAAGAGGATTATTCTTAATAATAAAGCAGCGAATTATTAAATCAACGTGAGTTGTGGAGGCCTAGGGTTCCTCGAATTACCCAAATAAGTCGCTAGAGGGAGGCCACGCAAGTCCGATCCAGGCTATATTCCTGTCAACAAACCTGTAACAAGAGCAACTCAACGGACACCTAACAACTTGGTATCAGAGACAAGCATGTCCGACCAACGCCTCGACTGAATGGAACACCAAATAGTGTCCCTTAATGAAGTGATACAAGCAAGTGAAGAAAGAACGCAACAGGCACTGGAGAAAATGATGCAAGCAATGACCACAATGACTTCCGAAGGTTTTTCCAAACGAGGCAGTGGGGGGCATGAAGAAGATTCGACATCAGCACACATGGGTAAAAAGGGACGATCTGAGTCAATGACCAGTGTCACAGCGTGTACCAGTTCAACAATGACCAAACTGGAATTTCCACGATATGATGGACATGACGATCCCACCTCCTGGATTTGTCGAGTTGATCAATTTTTTGAGTTTCAAAGAACGGAAGAAGGTGACAAAGTCTCATTAGTTGCGTACCATCTGGATGGAGATGTGCAAATGTGGTACCAACAATTGAAGGGAAGAACCGCAACACTCAGTTGGGATAAATTAAAACATGAACTGCACTTATGTTATAGACCAACCACGTTCCAAAACTTTTTTGGGGACTTGACAAAGCTACGCCAAGAAGCGGAAGTAATGAAATATTACCTCGAATTTAGTAAGCTTTTGAGTAGAGTTGGAAGCTTGACAGAGGAACAACAAATTGACTGTTTTATTAGTGGATTGAAGGACCATATTCGGACATAAGTACAGGTAACCAGCCCAACCACCCTAAGTGCAGCAGTTGGTGCAGCCAGGTTGTATGAAGAGCGCAACTTGAGCTTGAAGAAAACTTTAACAATGGAAAATCGCAGGCAAACCAATAATATAAGCAATCAACTAGCCTCATCACCAATTTCTATTAAACCAAGAACACCTACTATCAAAAGACTAAACCCCGCTGAGATGAGGGAAAGACGTGAAAAAGGGTATATGTTTCAATTGCGATGAGAAGTTTGCCCCGGGACATCGTTGTAAAAAGTTATTTTTTATAGAAGGGATTTATTTCAATGAAGTAACTGACAGTGAAGGACCCTACCACAACACCGACAGTGCAAACAGTAAGTCGCTAGAACCAGAAATCAGTATTCATGCGATTTCAGGGACTCCAGCTTCTAAAACCATGCGATTCAAAGGAAAAGTAACAGGTCAGGAAATCACAATACTAGTGGATTCAGGTAGCAGCCACAATTTCTTAAACACTCAAGTTGCAAGACAACTCGGGTTGGATGTGAACAAACGGGATCCATTTGAAGTGGCAGTGGCTAACGGCAACATATTACAAGGAGAAGGAAGTTGTTCTGAGGTGATAATCACTGTTCAAGGATGGAAATTTTCAATAGATTTTCTATTGTTGCCAATTGAAGGGTATAGTACAGTTTTAGGTACCCAATGGCTACAGACTTTGGGACCCATAATGTGAGACTTCAAGGAACTATACATGAGGTTTTCAATGAGAGATAAGGAGATTCTGTTACAAGGGTTGAAGGGGCCAAAGAATTATTTTAGCAATGGTCAACAAGTGGAGAAGGAACTTAGAAAACAGAAAATGGCATACATATTGCAGTTGCATGCCATCTGTTTGGGAGCGGACCAAGGGGATACAACAATGACTAATCCGGAACTACAACAAATTCTGGACCTATTCCAGGGCATCTTTAAGGAACCAACAGGGTTGCTGTAGGCATTGCATTTTCGCATGTGAAACCCGATGATGAGTCTTAGTTGGAGGCACTACCTTTTTAACTAAGGATATTGCGGGAAACGGAGGTCGGAAGGGGAAATTCAGAATAAGTACGTCATCAAGTTCATTTCACAAGTTCACTGTCTTCGTTAGTGCTGCGTTCGTTACTTCGTTCGAACGTCAGGCAGATTGCGGACGTTCGTGTAGCGTTCGAATTGGCGTTCGAACGGCGTCGGTGTTTCTGGTTTTGCTGCTAGCCTCGCACCCCAGCCCAATTAGCTCCCCAAAGCCCATAAAACACATCCCAATTTAACTAAATTAAACATTAAATATTAAATAAAATATTTAAACCATTTACCAATTAAATAAAACATAAAATATAATCATACCTAATAAAGATAAATCAAATATATTAACTTCCTAACCAAACAAATCACATACTAAATTAAAAGGATGTCATGCCTAATTAAAATCAATCATAACAAATTAAATATTTTGCATTCCTAATCTAGCCAAGATTTGTCCCCCCTCAATCTTTGACTTTCCTTGCTCAACACCAAATCAAATCCTCATTTTAATGCCAAAATCCATTCCTTGTGAGACAAGGTGAAGCCCTAGCCCTTCTCTATATAAACAACCCCTAACGAATACATGCACTTCTCTAGCTCATACAGATAACTCACACAAAAAATCACAACACAAAGAGCCTTAGCCACTCATGGCAATAGCAACAGGAAGAACACAAACCATTCCCCTCGTCTCCTACACTCCATAACCGAAAACAGCACCCTCCTAAACCTCTACCCATCACCGAAAATCTCCCCAAACAGCAGCCCTCCATCACCGAAAATATACCTCCAAACAGCAGCCCAAACCACTCCCAAAACAGTCCCTAAAATCCCTTAAAACAGTAACATAAACTGCACTTATAATCCTTGAAATAACCACACAAAACTACACTAAAAAAACCACGAAAAACACTCAAAACAGTTCGTTGAAACGTCAAAAACAGGTGACATGAACAGTGAGTAGCAAAGCAGAGACCGAACAGCAGCAGAACGGAGACCGAACAGCAGCAGAACGGAGACCGAACGACAAGCAAAACAGCAAAACAGTGAGCTAGGATGCTAAATCAGTGAACCGGAGAAGTTGAGGAGCTGTACCCTTTCCGACGTCCGTGAAACGCAAGCCCGAAAGTTGGCAAAAAGGTTAGACCTGAGGGTACTTCCCACACTCATCTTTATTTGATTTTTGCTATTTATTTTGACTGTATTTTAATTATTTGTTGAATCTTGTGTGTGTATGATGCGCGTTGTGGGTATTGGATGAATGAAAGAGTGTCGTCTCTTGCGGTATATAGGATGGAAACCCAGACGTAAATTCCGTAGCCGAATCCGAATGGACGGTAGTGCGGTCTGTACTTGGGATACAACTCCACGTACCGCTTGAATAAACGACACCTTCTTTTGTTTCATGTTGCTTTGACTTATTTATTTATTTTTCGTCACTTGAATTCTGCATGTTGCTTATTTACGTATGATTCAATCGAGCGCATGGGCTTAGTAAGTGGAATGAAAGATCCCCTATGGGGAGGGGTTAAAGCCCTTTACCACGATGCTTCGCCGCGCCGGTTGATGTGTGTTCGGTTGAATGTAAGATACGTTCAATCGGGCATACTACGTTTGATATTATTGTTTTTAATTCTTTGTATGCATGATTCAATCGAGCGCATGGGCTTAGTAAGTGGAATGAAAGATCCCCTATGGGGAGTGGTTAAATCCCTTTACCACGATGCTTTGCCGCGCCGGTCGATGTGTGTTCGGTTGAATGCAAGATACGTTCAATCGGGCATACTACGTTTGATATTATTGTTTTTAATTCTTTGTATGCATGATTCAATCGAGCGCATGGGCTTAGTAAGTGGAATGAATGATCCCCTATGGGGAGGGGTTAAAGCCCTTTACCACGATGCTTTGCCGCGCCGGTCGATGTGTGTTCGGTTGAATGCAAGATACGTTCAATCGGGCATACTAAGTTTGATATTATTGCTTTTAATTCTTTATATGCGTGATTCAATCGAGCGCATGGGCTTAGTAAGTGCAATGAAAGATCCCCTATGGGGAGGGGTTAAAGACCTTTACCACGATGCTTTGCCGCGCCGGTTGATGTGTGTTCGGTTGAATGCAAGATTCGTTTAATCGGACATACTGAGCTTGACATTGTTGTCTTTATTCTTTGTGTTGCATGCTTCAGGTCTGGTTCCGTTCGAATGCGTTATCGAACGCTACACGAACGGGAACCTTCTGTTTATCGTTCGAACGCGTTCTCGAACGCTACGCGAACGCACGCGCACTTTCTTAGTCTCATAATGCATCAGGTCTGGTTATGTTCGAACGCGTTCTCGAACGCTACACGAACGTGAACCTTTTGTTTACCGTTCGAACGCGTTCTCGAACGCTACGCGAATGCACACGCACTTTCTTAGTCTCATAATGCATCAGGTCTGGTTCTGTTCGAACGCGTTCTCGAACGCTACACGAACACGAACCTTTTGTTTACCGTTCGAACGCATTTTCAAACGCTACGCGAACGCGCACCCACTGAACTGAGTCATTTTCATCAGATTTCATACATAATTTTCCTAGTAGCTATCCCCACATGTATGAATACAATGTGTTTAATGTATTACAATTCATATACCTATGTCATGATAACATTTGAGTATTATTTCTTGTGGTATATCGGATGGAAACCCAGACATAAATTCCGTAGCCGATTCCGAATGGACGGTAGTACGGTCTGTACTTGGGATACAATTCCACGTACCACTTGAGAAGGTGCTCACATGTGTGCTTGTGTGGTTAGTATGTGTGCTTGTGTTTTCTTGAAAATAATATGCCAATGAAGTTGTATGTTTGTCGCTCCTTTGATGTATTTCCAAGCATGCAATCTTAGATGTGAAATATATGTGTAAGTTTTATTTTGTACATGTGAATTTAGAAGCATGATACTCTTGGAAATAAGTGCTACTTAAGCCTGATTAAATTATTACATAAATCCTGTCATTACAAGAGGCATGAGTAAGAGACCATTCCAAACCCAACGGTTTGAGGTCTTCCCTTGCGAGGGGTGAGTGCGGCCTTAAATCTCATTTTCCCGGTTCACACCGGGTGGCGACTCCATTATTCTCCGGTTTAGTCCCCCGTGGCTATTCCGTACTCCCGACCGGGCCGCGAGCCCGGGACAGCATGCGTCACCCAGTTTCCTGTGTTCCCACAGTTGCCCCCTAAGCGATATCAGGACCATCAGATACCCTTCCTGCAAGATAAATGGCATGTTAATGTGAAACCTTATCGATATCCATATTACCAAAAGAATGAAATAGAGAAGATTGTAGACAACCTCTTAACAACAAGAGTGATTCGAAATAACACCAGCCCATACTCATCTCATGTTATTTTGGTAAAAAAACACGATGGCTCTTGGAGACTATGTGTGGATTCTCGTTCGTTGAATGTAATCACAATCAAAGATAAGTTTCCAATTCCTGTCATTGATGAACTTTTAGATGAGTTGAATGAGGCAAAATATTTCACAAAGCTTGATCTCAGGTCCGGTTACCATCAGATTCGAATGCACCCGGAAGATGTGGAAAAAATGGCATTTCGAACTCATCATGGACATTACGAGTTCTTGGTTATGCCATTCGGCTTAACAAACGCTCCTGCAACTTTTCAAGCTCTGATGAACGATGTGTTCAAAGATGTCACCAGGAAATTTATGCTGGTATTCTTTGACGACATATTGATATATAGCCCGAACTGGGAGACACATCTGCAGCATGTAGAGACAGTTTTCCGATTAATCGAATAAAATATGCTATTTGTCAAGAAAGAAGAGTGCAGTTTCAGGCAGATCGATGTTAGTTATCTGGGTCACATAATTTCACGGGAGGGTGTTGCTATGGATCTAGATAAGACATCAGCTATTTTTGCTTGGCCGAAACCAAGAAATCTAAAAGGGTTGCGCGAGTTCCTTGGTCTAACAGGATGCTATCGGAAATTCATAGGAAACTACAGCGTGATTGCTCAGCCCCTAACACAGATATTAAAGAAAGACTCTTTTGCTTGGACCCCAACAGCAGAACACGCCTTTGATGATCTAAAAAAGGCCATAACAACAGGCCCCGTCTTGGCTTTACCAGATTTCTCACACCCATTCATAGTTGAATGCGATGCGTCTGGTGTGGGGTTAGGGGCCGTTCTAATGCAAAAAAAAGCCCTATCGCTTTCTTCAGCCAAGCCCTAAAGAGAAAGAATTTATCCCTCTCAACGTACGAGAAGGAGATGCTAGCATTAGTCCAAGCCGTCCAAAAATGGAGACCGTATCTCCTGGGTTCTCGTTTCACAGTTCGAACGGACCAGAAAAGTATCTAATACTTATGGAATCAAGCCATAACAACCACTGCTCAACAAAAATGGTTAGTAAAACTCATCTATGACTCCAAACACACCGATTGCCAATTCAACGTGGGCGATTGGGTGTACCTTAAGCTCCAACCATACAGGCAAACAACAGCAGCCCAGAAAAGAAACAATAAGCTCGCGACAAAGTTCTTCGGGCCATTTCAAGTTGTTGAAAGAATTGGACCAGTATCTTACAAATTACTACTACCAACATCTGCCAAGCTACACCCAGTTTTTCATGTCTCTAAGCTTAAGCGTATGGTGGGAGATAACACTGTGATAGAAACGTCATTGCCTGAGTATTTGACCAATGAAACAGCAGTGCTTCCAATACCCTTGGCCGTGCTGGACGCAAGGAAATCTTCTGGCAGAGATGAAATTTTGGTCTATTGGCAGAACTATTCACCGGCCGATGCTACTTGGGAATCTCGTGAAGAATCTCAGCTTCGATATCATAATTTCACCATTGAGGACAATGGTGTTTTCAAGGGGGAAGGAAGTTGTTAGGTGCAGGTATACCTGCACATTACTTCTGCTTTAACAGGGTATTAGATTAAGAATTACTATTAGATTAGGAATAATTATTAGTTGTTAATAAGGATATTGCATATCCAATAGACTTAGGAATAATTATTAGTTGTTAATAAGGATATTGCATATCCAATAGACTTAGGGATACTCTTAAATCTCTCTATTTAAAGGGGATTATTCTTAATAATAAAGTAGTGAGTTATTAAATCAACGTGAGTTGTGGAGGCCTAGGGTTCCTTGAATTACCCAAATAAGTCGCTATAGGGAGGCCACACAAGTCCGATCTAAGCTCTCTTCCTGTAAAAAAACCTGTAACAAGAGCAACTCAACAGACACCTAACAGATTTCTGTCTCCGGGGAAAATCGGTCAGCGTGTCTGAAGAAAAGAAGAGTTGAAAAAATGAAGGCTTTTGTACCACCCCTCCCAAAGACAAGTATATTCCAGGGATATGGGTGGGAACCTAGCTTAACATCGGTACAAGAAATTTCTCCAGGAGTTTGTTTTTTCACGGCTGTCATCTATGTATTATGGTACATAAATTCGCATACCAGTTGAATTGTTAAAATATGGAATTCATTGTTGGTTGCTTGAGAGACTTACAAGACAAATATGATTATTAAAATAATTGAATGTAATAATTCTGTTGTTGTACTAGTTATGGCAATCCTCAGTTAGGGGATCCGTGTATTCTTATAAAACCTGTCTACGTTATTACACCATGTTAATAAGTCTTAGAGATCCCAATTAATTTGCCATCTGCTTTTGTTGTCCTATATAAGTTTTGTCTTCCTTTTGAGCTATTTTTGCTCAGATAAGTTTCAGACATCCTTTGACAAATCATCAATTTCAATTGATATCCTTGTCATAGTTAAAAGCTCCAGCTCTATATCAAGGTCACCTTCGATATCGGCACTAGCAAAAATATGGTCACTATAATCACCATATCATAATAACAAAACCTTTAGATTTGTTATCCAGGAATATATTCAAAAATAGTCTAATGAAAGGAACATGAGAGTTTGTCACTAAAATACCCTACATGGAGAATAGGGCTAGGCGGAGTGAAATATTTTTTCCATAAATTGTGAAATGAAAACTAGTAGCTCTAAACAAGTTTGTGAAAGTGATTGTTTGATGATAAGCTAAATGATGAATCAAACAGTTTCCCTCCGCCACGTTATTGAGAAGGTTAGGATTTTATACAATTCAATAACTGTAGTTGTGGAGCTGGTTTCTGAGTAATTAGTTTGACCCAACTGATTTTGGTATTAATGGCACAAATAGTAGCAGCACATCAGTTGTCTGGGTTTTCAGAATTTTTGTTGTTTCCCATGTTTTTCCCAAATGAAAAGACAAAAAAGAGAATATTTATCAGTCATTATTTCCGTGGTTCTGGTTTCCAGAATGCTCTGGCCAGTTCTTCTAATCCAAAAAAGGTCACCGCTTTTGTAGTGAGAAATAACAAATATTCATCAAGAGTTCCGATTAGTTAATTACTGAAAATTTCATCAAGTAGCATTTCCTAACAATTTTTTCGGTCAAGACAAAAATTGGAGTCCTCAGAAACATATAAATTCGGTGGGAAAAAGCTTTTAAACCAAGTTCAGCAGATAAACCAATCATTGTCTCCTAAATCTGTGGACAAAAGCCAGTTTTGGCAAGTTTCCAATCATTATCCCCTGAATCAAACAGTTTCCCTCCGCCACGTTATTGAGAAGGTTATGAAAAAAATTATTTGTTGACTAGGATTTTATACAATTCAATAATTATATATCACGACCCCTTCCCTAGAGCGGGCCCAACCTTAGAAAAGGATCCACGAACCACTTCAGCTCGAGCACCTACATGTCATGCAACTGAACCAAATTCACAAAGAAAAATAATATTCCACAAAATGCAATTCAATAAACCTCAAATAAATGTTTACGGCAAAAGTATGTGAAAACATGAAATTGTCCTAAATCTCATGTCTCAAAAAGCCAAAAGAAATGTATGGACCAACTCGACTGGCGGCTGTAGACGCTGGCTTTCACCCAAGGTCCACAATCGAGATTTCGTAGATATGGGGCATTAGCGATCCTGCAAAACAAAAGGTATAGTGAGCATGGAGAGTCTTCCCACCGGTGTGGTGGGTGCCGTAGGCACTCTGACGCTCAAATCAGTAATGAAAATGAGCTATAAATATTATAGGAGGAGAAGCAAGGTCAGAGGCTACCTTGATCCTCGTGGATTGCCGTGAGGGCGGTGGGTGTGAGGTTCTTATGGTTCTGGTGAGAGTGATTAAGCTTAGAGTTGTAATGCTTCAATTTTTTTGCCCTAATTTATAAATTATACTCCCTCTTATAGGCCTAAAAAAGGGAGCTCTAATGCATTCATTTAACGTGGCCGGCCCCCACTAACACGTTACCCCCTGTTTTTGATGTAGTGGTAGCTGATTGTTCGGAGGCTATCAATTTTCACGATCAGACCTCTTCTTTCAGTGGGTTAGACGTATTATAATTTGGAACTAGGCTTGCTTAGTCATCGGCCCAAACCCAATAGTAGTATCACGTAAACTGCTGGGGATGTGGGGCAGCCTCAAGTATTGGGCTAAAGGTGGAAAGACGAAGATACTATTGGCCTAAATTTGGCTCATACAGCGGCTGTGGTAAACGAGTCAAATCCTGGTACTGATACTGCTACTGTTGCACTGGCGAACTACCTGGGATGTTTGGGAAATGAGGGTGAGCTTGAAGAGCTCAGTAAATAAAAACACTCATACTCTCAATATGACCTCACCAATAAAATATGTATATATAATAATTAATATTTGAAAACAACAATTAATATATAAAAGCTATCTCAGGCAAAATATACTCACACAAAGCATCTCAATCAAGCAAGTTTGCTATCCGGATTCAGTATAATAATGGATTGAAACCATTAGGAGAGTATCAACATCTCACCTCTCAAAGTTTCCCACCGTATAATCCCACATAAATGTGCAAGAGGGAAATTGAACCACACACCTCTGCTAACCTCGCATCTCCGACCATTATTATACTAAATCCGCCAGCATAACAATAATCCCACGCAACATCCAATACAACACACCTCATCGCATTTCATCCATCCAACTCATCTCAAAGTCACAAAATACTCAAATACTTCGATTCATAGTACAAGCATACAGTTACACCCATTCACAATTTATGTTCTCATGCTATCAATTACTCAATCAATTTTCCAAACATATATGTATGAATATATTTATACTATATTACATAAACTCATATATCAACCAACAAACATTTATGTTAAGGGAATCATCGTGCTTTGTACTTACCTCAATCCACGCAAAAATCTCTATATCTATATGTCATCGGTAAAATCTGAAAAAGTGTAATATTACGACCAGATCCCTATATTTTATTAAAATTATGATTTTACCCCTAAACTTTTCAAATTTATAGTTTAACCCCAATACTCTCCAATATTATCAATTTAGTCCTATAACTCTCAGTTATCACCTATTACTCCCTAAAAGTCAGAATTTATAAATTTGTGTCCATAATCATGTCAATTTATGAATAAGTCCAAAACTCTCAAAATGTTGCATTTACACACATAAAATTGTAAAATATAATGTTCTGAGCTCCAACGACTTCAGAATTCCACAACGAGATAATCAACAGTCAGTACACGTCACCAGATCACAACGACGGTGGTGGTAATGGCGGATGCTCGGTGGTCACCGACGAACGATCGAACGACGTTAACTCTCATTTTTGGCTCGTTTCACGACAACCGAATGTCCGATTTGGGCAAACGAAGTGTCCAACCCGCGTATCTCGACGAGGAGAAGATTCTGGTTCGAGAGGTGTTATGCACGCACGACGGCGCGTGGGTGGCGCATGAGGGCGCGTGTGGATGATTCAGGCGATCGGACCGACGATGTTGGCTTCGTCTCGTCGAGGGGATTCTCCTGGAGTGGTCACTCGTCGGAAAAAGTGACCGAACGACGTCGAAAACTCTCTTCCTCTCCATTGCCCACATTTTCTCTCTCTTCTGGTTTTGTGTTTTCTCTCTCTACGGTTCTGTTTCTCTCTCTAACTGCTCAATGGTCTATGTAATTAACTTTAATATATTGCTTACTCTCTAGTTGATTCACATCAAGCACACACTCTAAAGGAAACACTTAGGGTTAGTTTTAATTTATATAATAAAAGGAATTGAGAGATGTTAGGAGTAATGGTTAGTGGGCAAACAAAAAGATAGGGAAGATAAGATAATGGGTAAGTTAAATTTCAAAAAAAATAACCACTCAAGAGATGGGTCTCACACTGTACTTGTGGAGCTGGTTTCTGAGTAATTAGTTTGACCCAGCGGATTTTGGTATTAATGGCACAAATAGTAGCAGCACATCAGTTGTCTGGGTTTCAGAATTTTTATTGTTTCCCCTGTTTTTCCCAAATGAAAAGACAAAAAAGAGAATATTTATCAGTCATTATTTCCGTGGTGCTGGTTTCCAGAATGCTCTGGCCAGTTCTTCTAATCCAAGGAAGCTCACCGCTTTTGTAGTGAGAAATAACAAATATTCATCAAGAGTTCCGAGTAGTTAATTACTGAAAATTTCATCAAGCAGCATTTCCTAACAATTTTTTCATTCAACACAAAAATTGGAGTCCTCATAAACATATAACTTCGGTGGGAAAAAAGCTTTTAAACCAAGTTCAGCAGGAAAACCAATCATTATCCCCTGAATCTGTGGACAAAAGCCAGTTTTGGCAAGTTTCCAATGCCCAATATGCAGTGACTTCCACAGTAGGAACCCACATCAGCTCAATACAAATACTAATCATACAAGAATTTGGTTGGAAAGAAGTATGAGACCTTTGATTAATCACATACATCAAACTGTTCTGTTCAATCCTTTTAGGCCGGCCTCTACTCAATATACAAGTGACAAAAGCTTGGTCAAGATCCATGTGTAAAAAACTGCAAGTGTGGCACCAACAGGAATTGTCACAGCCCAGGAAAGCACAATCTCTTTCACAGTTTCTGATCTAACACTGTTTAGCCCCCTTGCAAACCCAACTCCCATCACTGCACCCACCAAAGTATGCGTTGCTGAGATGGGCAGTCCTAGCTTTGAAGCAAATAAAACCACTGAAGCTGCAGCAAACTCAGCTGCAAATCCTCGTGTGGGTGTTAGTTCTGTTATCTTCTTCCCAATTGTTGCTATCACTCTATAACCCCACATCATTAGTCCCGCGATAATTCCAAAACCTCCCCAGGCTAGGACATCTATTGGAATAACAATCTCAGTTCCGCTAGTACCACCGTGAAGAATAGATAATGCTGCTGCCAAGGGGCCTATTGCATTGGAGACATCATTTCCGCCATGGGCAAATGACATGAAGCAAGCTGAGAGAACCTGCATATACCCAAAAACACCATAAACTATTTCCAGCTGGGTACCTTTGGGGCCTGCAATATCAGAGAATATTCCAATATTCTTGTTGTGGATAGTAGTATCTTTGGGCTCTGGTTGCAATGAGGTGGATTTGACGAGGAGATGACCAAGTTGTTTATGAATAATTCTGTAAACTAGGAAGGCCCCAGTAGCGCCGCATGCTAAAGCTTGGGCTAAAGCCAAAGGAAATATCTTGCTGAGAGGAAATGCTGCAAAAGAGATTCCAGTTACACCAACAAAAACGGCAATTGGAGCAGCAGCTGCAGCAGCTTGTCCAGGATTTGGAGCACTGTATACAAACTGAAAAACAAAAAGGTTATAAGAACAGCAGAGCCCTATCCCCATGCCAGTAACGCAGGTATAGGTTAGATTTTAGAGAAGTTTATACATCAAATTTATCAGATGTGTCATACTTCCATTTGATTTCCTGAATGTTTAAAGGCTTAAAGCAATGGAATCATCCTCCTAAACAAATATAATCAATATTATTCTAGGAAACCACACTCACAAACAGATAAATTTTATAGATTTCACAAGCCAAGGAAAAGCCATGTGGTATCCAAGCATTATTAGTACAAGTCTTAAAGTGCAAGCACATACCCTACGAATGCATTTGTAGACAAGAAAAGACACCAGTGCTCCCAGTATCGGTGAAATCACCCATGAAGAAGTCACCCTCGCCAATGAACTCCAAAAGACGGCACCAGCTCCCCCATAAACAAGACCAAATCCAACCATTGATCCTACTATACAGTGTGTGGTGGAGACAGGCCAACCATAATACGATGCAACCTAATAATACAATGTATCATTAGTGGATAAAAACCTAACTCGAAAATGAAGCATATAAATATATTAGGAGAGCATTAACTACACTCAATGTTAGAGCCATAAAAGTTACAATATAAATTATTTCAGACTTATGGATAAGCTGCTTATAAAATAAAATAAAATAAGGTAACTAAAAGCAGAATACTTTGCAGGTACATTACATGATTGTTTAAAAGCCCAATCTTGGATTTTCAGTTTTCTTTGAAGCTGCAATTAAGAGTATGGGATACATCTGTGAAATACTTATTAGTACAAACATACTAAATACTTACAGCCATAAGGATCATAATCAAGATTAAATTTGTATATAAAGGCTCCCAAACAGATCCACAATATCATATAACCAAGATTAAATTATTAATTAACAGAGGAATCTCGAATAATGTACCTGCAAAAAAGTACCAGCTGCAGCCAAAGAAGAGAGTAAGCCAGCAAAAAGCAGAGTGTCTTTTCCCTGAAACACATTAGCAACAAGAATCCCCTTCTGCATTGTACTGGTCACATGGGTTCCCATTAATAACGCTCCTGAAAACTCCAGCACAGCCGCAGTCAAAACTGCTTGTGGTAGTGATAAAGCACCTGATCCAACGGAAGTCCCCATGGCATTGGCTACATCATTGGCTCCAATATTCCAAGCCATGTAAAAACCAAACAGAAGCGTTGCATATGATAAAAGCTTAGTCTTAATATCCAGGCCCTGACCCAAAGACTTCATGAAAAGAGGAAGAGTAAGAGCAGCAAAGGCTATGCATATCGAAATAGCAGAGGCTGTACTTGAAGATATATTAAAGGCCTGTGCCATTCCAGGCAAATTATCTTCATCTTCATCATCAGCTTCAGCTTCAGTTTTTGCACATCCATGATGATGTTTCTGAACTTGGTGTCCTTTTTGTTCTTCTTCACCTTCAGCTTCAGCAAAAGAAGATAAACTAGCAAAACTATGCGCGAGTCTTGAGTTCTCGAGACTTAGAAGAGAAAAAGATGATCTGGGCAGTGATAAATTTGGCTTGAGAAGAAGAGTTGATGCAGAAGAACGATGTGTATGAAGAAGAAATGCTTCTGGTGAAACAGTGTTTCTTGGAGAAGATAAGGAAAAAGAGGGAATCATATTTTGGAGGGAGTGAGAAGATAAGAAGAGTAATGAAAAGAGAAAGAAGAGTATCTAGAGGAATTAGTCAGATGGATTCCTGGCCATGGACTGTGTAAGTGGGGTTTCCAGTAAATTTTGCATGGGAGCCCGCTCCAATCAAACATGTGCAGTTGGATTTTAATACAATGATGAGCGGAAAATATATTAATATTTACCGTCTCATTTATCTAATATTTTGTTTAGTTTCTCGGGTCTGATGAACATTTTGATGTGTTTTAGTTTATTTTGTAGATAAAATAAAATTGGGACTCAATGGAATCATTTAGGATGAAATGTGAAACAAATAAGGGCAAAAACGAGACTTGACCTTTTGATTTTGGAGATTGAAAACTTGAAATGACGAAGTACAATTTCGAAAATTCCAACTTTGCGCAATTGTCGTATTTTGGCCATAACTTTTTACTCCGATATCATATTGAGGTGATTCAAGTTCCAAATTAAAGAAGACTCAAAGATCTACAACTTTGAAGAACAAACTAATTTCAAATTCTGAAGATTTCATAACCGAAATTGATAAAATATCCGGAAGTGTGTTATGTGTAATTATTAAAATCATTTTAAAAGCAAATAAATAAATAAAAATTGTCAAACTTTCACCAAGGAGGATTTGGTGCCATGTTTGGTGTCATGTTTGATGTCATGTTTGGTGCCATGTTTGGTGGAGCAATTGGTTGAGAAATTGGTGGAAGCCTTTAGATTTTCCTATAAATACCAAACCATTTCATTTGTAATTCTCATGATTTCCTTAGGTTTTTGTAAGGAATTTAAGGATTGCATATTGTTTGTTTATTTTTTGTAATTTAAATTATGTATTTTTATTTTCAGTAATAGTAGTAGTTTTTTTTTTCTTTTCTTTTCTGTTATGTTCTTTTATGTTTTGTAGTTAGATTTCCGCTGAGGGAATGGTGAATCTTTTATTATTTTAGTTTAGATTAATCTCCCTTAATTATAATATGGAAATTATAATTTAAATTAAAGGATTACCGCCTTAATGGCTGGTTTTATTTATTTGACATAATGTGACACCGCCTATATGGCCGGTCTTTAGGTGACAGATGATTACCACCTATATGGCTGGTTTATGGACAAATAATAACACCGCCTTTATGGTCGGTTGGACTTAATTGAAAATCTGACTTAATGAGGATACCGCATGCATGGTCAGTTGGTAATATCACTGATAATTTCTATATTATAATAAGAGAAATTTCTAAATTAGAATTAGTAAAGGTGGATCCCCTAACCCCCAACATTTTATTTTTATTATAGGGAAGTGATGAAACACAATACTCGCATACTTAATAATTGATTTAATTATATATTGGGTAATTTTTTAGTTTGTTTATTGAGTCTTAAGCTTAATACTTCTTGTTGTCTGATCACCAATAAGATTGATGTGGTAAACTTAAAATGAACTTGACGAATGGATTTTAGGTTTCAGCCTTAGATTCAATAGCCGACGATCTTCATTGAGGATAGATAACCCTTTAATAGATTTCCTTACAGGATAGACATATACCTGTCGGGCGGGGGTAGCCACTATTGGAACTTGAACTTAATGAATTCAGGTAACTTGGTTAACATAGACATATGATTAATTGGGTTATTTGGGCGTTTGCATCTGACCATCGACAGAGGCTTTTGCATATCTTCGTGTTCCAGGTTAGCAAACTGAATAATTACACATATATAAGAAAATCAATTCATCATTAGAATAATATTGTGTCGAGTCACAACCATATATATTTGTGTCTTTTATTTATTTTCTTAGTATTTTCTTTTGTGTTTTTATTTATTTATTTATTTAGCAAATCCACATTCAACCAACCAAAAGCAATCAATCCATTCTCCCTTTAATTAGATACCTGTAAATAAATAGTATCAATAATTAATAACAACAATAGGAATTAAGTCCTCGTGGGATCGATATTTTTATACTACTTGAACGATACATGCGCTTGAGTTATACGCGTGTGATTACGCCGGTCAAGTTTTTGGCGCCGTTGCCGGGGACCTATTTTTCTTGAGTTATTATTTTTGAAGCTATCTAATTTACTTGTATCTAATTTTCTTTATTTTTTATCTTTAATTATTATTTTCTTTATTTTTCAGGTGGTTGACATGGATCTTAGTTGGGTGATAAAGGAATTACGAATTTTAAAAGGTGAAGATACACCCCAAATCAGGGAGCAACAGTCCGATTTTCTGAGGCATGTTGTCCATCCCAACAACTATCACTGGATGTCAGAACCATTCAACACAACATATGCTCAACCATATCAGAATGCAATAAGGAGATGTGAGATATGTGATGGTAACCACCCGAGCATTAATCATTACTACAATTCAAGGTGGCGGAATTATCAGAATTCTTCAAGGTACGAATAACCATCATATTTCACTGAACCTTATTTTCCATCTTATTCACCATCCACCTACGATCTTCATCAAGAACCAGAACCATCAGAGGAAGATCAATTGATTGACATGCTCAAAGATTGGATCAAGAAACAAGACGAAAAGTTGGATGCAATAGCTGAAATATTTTAGAGTCAAATAGAAGACCAAGAAGCAACCTTACAAAGAATAACAGATCAAACGAGACAATTAACAGACAACCTAAATTACATATCTCACGGAGCAAATGACACTGATGAAGCCTTCGAGTACCCAGAGTTTCACAATGACACCTTAACAGAGGAAAAGGTTGAGTAGTATCAAGAACCAGAGGTATCAGTTCAGAAACCCAAACCAGCGAAGTCTCTGTTTGATTTTTATTATTCTGACTCTGACGAGGATGAAGAAGCTGAGTTTTTTGTACCAACTGCACCAACAAGGGAGGATCAAACTTTCCATATTCAAAATGAAGATCTTGGAGCTTCCATTACACAAATGTTTGAAGAATATCTACCTGAGCCAGTCATAGAGGATGAAGACCTAAAATCAGATACATCTTTACATCATCAGGTTGATACTTATGGAGCATGCATTTCACAGATGACAGATGAAGAATTGAATGCGAAAATCCTAAAATACATATGTGAAGAAAAGGTGGAGCAAGAAGCAGAGCAAATGGAGGAGCAACTGTCTGACCAAATTGAAGATCTCAGGCATTAAAGAGAAACATCACTATTTTGAGGAGTACAGATCAAAGACATCACCCAGAAGCTTGACAAAATGAAAATTCCATTCAAAGTCAAGCACCATACAAGACCTCTTGATTTTATTTCTTTCTTTTCAGGAACCAATGGAGTGACAAAGATCAAAAAGGTGGCACAAGCACTGAATGAGACAAAATTCTTTTTGCCACTTTACAGTTGGAAGAGACCCTTCAAAAGCAACGCTCAAGGGATTGTCTTTAATCGGACATCTAAAACCACGCTGAAACCTCATTGACAGATGGATTTCAGTCACGTCTGGCTGAAGACGAAAAATTTAGTGCTAGCAGGGAGGCAACCCATGCACTTTGTTGTAATTTTGTTTTCATATTTTGTGTATACATGTTGTAGAGTTTTTAATTTTATGTGTTAGTTTTTCAGGGAAAAACACAAACAAAGCATCTAAGAAGGAATGGTGTTTGACAATCACAAAGAGGAAAGCTAATTCATTAGAGATGGCTGAGTAAAGAATGAATTCTTGAAACGCATCCAAATGAATTTATACTAAGCGAGTGGCGTATTGCGTACACAATTCTGTTACCTTAATAATTGATTTGATATGCTTTTCTATTGTAATTTTCTTTTATTTTCGCCGACAAGATCTATACTTTTTTGACTTTCACGATTTATTATAACTTTTATTGTCATTTGACAGATACCAATGCTATTATTACTCACCCTTTTCAGGATCTATAAATTCAGCTCGTCATTCTTCTCTTCTACACATCCAGATAAAAATTCAGATAAGAGAAAAATGGAAACCACTTCCAAGCGATGAGTTACTCATATTTGTGTGTTTTGTGGATCTAACTCTGGGACCAAACCAGAATTTATGGAGATCGCAAAGGAATTGAGGAGAGTTATTGCTAAACGAAACATGCACTTAGTATATGGCGGTAGCAATCTTGGATTAATGAGATATGTTTCAAAAGCCGTGCAAGAAGGTGACAACCTTGTTTTGGGAATCATTCCAAAACCATTAGCAGAGACAAACCTCATCGGAGACTCAAACGGAGAGGAATGCATTGTCTCAGGCATGTCCGAACAACTCATTGAAATGGTCAATCACGCTGACGCTTTCATTGCTTTACCAGGCGGGCTAAGCACGTTGGAATTGGTGGAAGCATACATGGTAATATATGGCCATGAGATGTATTTGAAAATTTTGTAATATTCAGTGCTCTAGTTTAATTGGTGGAAGCATCTAAAAAGTAATGAAAAAAAAGAAAAAAAAAGAAAAAAAACAGTGTGTATACATATAAAAAAAGAAACATCTGAAATTCGAGTAATTAAGTCCGAATGGGTGTCTTAACACCTAGTGTCCTAAAGCCAACTGGTTTGGGAGTCACTGGCCCAAAGCTCGTTACATGGATTGAAGATGTTGCTTTCTTTATTTTATGCAAAAAAAAAAAAAATCAATTGCTAAAAATGTGTGAATTCTGATATAACTTTACGACAAAAATATTACTCTCTTTTCAACTACACTTATGAATATTGTGGGCACAATGATTTGATTAATACCTTGTTGGTTGTGTATATGAAGAATGGTAAAAATAATCGGAGAATTTACTTATTTTGTAATTTAGAAAGAAAGAAAACAACTACTAACTTGGATAAGAAGTTTCACATGTTTAGTCACTAACTTATTTATTCTATTTTCTCTTATCTTTTTTCTTTTGTGTGCATTAGTTTTATTATATTTTTGCTTTTGTGTGTATTAGTTTGACGTTTGTGGGTATCGTTGCTGTAAGCCCTCACGAGACTACAACTCGTCCACTAGGGACACATAGGGGTTTAAAGGCTTGTTGCATACGCTAAATCCAACCGTGATCCCTACGAAAGTGGCTTAGTTTAATTTTAATTGTTTTTTTTTTTTGCATTTTTTTTGTTGTTTTACTCGAGGACTAGCAAAATATTAGGTTTGGGGGTGTGATGAGCGGAAAATATATCAATATTTACCGCCCATTTTACTTAATATTTTGTTTAGTTTCTCGGGTCTAATGAACGTTTTGATGTGTTTTAGTTTATTTTACAGATAAAATAAAATTGGGACTCAATGGAATCATTTAGGACGAAATGTGGAACAAATAAGGGCAAAAACGGGACTTGACATTTTGATTTTGGAGATTGGAAACTTGAAATGGCGAAGTACAATTTCGGAAATTATAACTTTACGCAATTGTCGTATTTTGGCCATAATGCTTTACTCCGATATTGGATTGAGGTGATTCAAGTTCAAGATTAAAGAAGACGCAAAGATCTACAACTTTAAAGAACAAAATAATTTCTAATTCTGAAGATTTCATGACCGAAATTGATAAAATATCCGGAAGTGTGTTATGTGTAATTATTAAAATCATTTTCAAAGTAAAAAAAAAAATAATAATAAAAATTTTCAAACTACCAGGAAAAAATTTCTTAATCCCTCGTACAGTCATTTTAACAAACTCATTTTCACCACTCATTCTTAAGAAATCTAATCTAATTATTTCTACAATATTAACAATTATCTTTACATTCCAATGTACAACAATGCTTGAAACAAAATGATGAGCAATGCTCTACCAAGCATAATATACCCAAATTATGCTCAACAGAAGACGGGGGTGACACGAAAGATATCAGAAATCGAGCATCCGCCTCAGTTGGCCAATGAACAAGCAATGCATCTCAACCAAACCACAAAGTTTTTGAACTATCCTTTACACATAAATTAAATAAAACCCTCAGAAACAAGTTTCTTTAATTAAAGAGTTGAAAGAATTGCTATTGCCAAAACATATTTGTAAAAAAAAAAATTTACCTAGCAAAAAAAAAAAAAAAATTCAAATTTGATTAAATCAAACAATACCCTATGGGAAATTAAAAAATACCTGTACTCTTCGTAGTTATCAAAATCTTTCCAATCACCATGTTGATTACTGGCCATGATAATAAAAGCAAGCACATGTCATGATAATAAAAGCAAGCAAAGAAAATAACAAAGCCGATTCTCTCAAAGCGTACGGGCCAAATTTGGTCAAAAGACCCAAATGTCATTATATCTCATGTCCACATATCAACTTTGAATCAAAATATGATTCATGGCCTTCATCTGGCCTAAAATGGCGTTATGGGCTGCCACCGAGGCCTAATCCACGCGAATATAATTATTAAAAGACGAGTCTGCACATGACTCACATATAGGGCCTACCAGACAGTATGCCCATAAGGGTAAGAGGTCCATGCAACTTGAAAGGCCTATAAGAACCACATACCATGTTATGTAGTGTCTCAGTAGATGTTGCTAGCACTAATCATTTCCATTAAGGAAACTAAATATTTGGACAAATCCAAAAACAAATGGGATTACACCTAATCCTAGGATATCTAGGTACTTATAGTTTAATCCCAACTCCACTACCCTCTCCTAAAAAGATTGGAATTCAATTATTCCAAGGAATCTTAAGCCGGCTAAGAGGCTACTTCACAGCTTATAAAAGGAGATGGGGTTCAATGGATTGAGGCAATCACTAATGACTGATAACTCAATATTCCATCATTCAAACTTATATCCTCACACTCGATTTGCCTTGTTTCTTATCCTCTTTTGCTCATCACCATCACTGACTTGAGCTTCGAAGTGCCTACGATGTCACCACACCGGTAGGTAGCTATTATACACTCTGTTTACCTTTGTTTTGCACGATTGTTGGAGCTCTCGTCATACAAATTCTCGATTGTAGGCCGAAAGTGAAATTCAGCGTCTAAAATTTGACGTCCACTGTAAGGCCCCGACGATTCATAGCAAGCAAAGCACAGTCAGTCTACGACTTGAACCACAAACCATCCATGACTTTCAAAAATGAAAATACCCCAAACACTATGTCTGCTCAACTGGATGCTCTATAAGAACGATCACATGCGTTGGAATGAGAAAATATCACAAAGTGAAGTACCAACATCACTCTTCAAAGGTAGTTGGAGCAGATGACCTCAACTTCTCAGCACTATGAACTCCAAAATCAATCTAATAACCCCATCTTCCAGAATAATCTTGTTGGGACTTTTGAAGATGCCGTAAATCAAAATCAGCTCTCAGAGATGTTAGCCAACCCAAAAACCATTTCTCTGTAACTCTGCTGCTAGTTACCCCGATCTTTGGTGGTGAGTCCCCACACCATGTCTCTCTCTTGGACCACAGATACAGATGATACTTTGCATTCTTAGTCAGATGCTTCATCAAGTATGTTCCCCATATGTTAGGCATCAACTGAGAAGGTGCCACCCATAGTGAATATCCATTCGACAGTTAATCAACATCAGCCCCGGCCGACTTAGATGATGTGCTAGAAATGCATCTCAATAGGGGTGTCAATTGATGCAATTAGACTGATAAGTGTGGTTTATAACCACTTATTCTTGCATTTTTAGCTTATTATTTTGTTAGGTTCCGTGTATTTAATGTTTTTTGTAGTTTATATTATGTTTTATTTGTATGAAGCATTTGCGACACCCCTATTATGTTTTATTCTGAAGGCGAAGGGATTCGAGTCGGGTTTTATCATCTAGTTTATTTCTTTCAACTCTAATGATTTCCATTATGTTCGTGACATTACTTCCATTGCTTTATTATTTGGTCATGAACTAACTCCATAATTCTAGAGGATGATACAATGTTGGAACCTATGTATTGATTGCCAGTTTGATTTTTATGAAGTTATAATTCAGTTTATTTATATTCTCTTGTGTTTAATGCTTATTGTTTGTTGGCCACAAATTAAGATGATGAATGTTTAGAATCTATCGCTCGAGAGAGAGGGATTTTGAACAATATCTAGAGAATATAACTAAAAAGATTTGTAGAGTTCGGGAGAATCTATAATTCCTTAGAAGTTGTTAACAAAGAATCACAAAGCGTAATGAGTTGTTAATTATTAGATTTTTATGGGGATATTGAAGTCGGTAATTAATAATCTTTTCATTATTGCTTGGGAGAGGGAGTTAAATACTTTAGGATTCTTGACTAATAAACAATGCAACTGGATAAGGATTGAATGACATGACAAATACATATGGGATAATTAGGTGAAATCAAACTTTAGAATCTCTTTATTCATTGGATTATCTTTATCAAACGTTTTATTATCTCGTTCTTTAGTTTTTAGTTTTGATATTAGTTTAATTTCAATTTATAATCTTTCCGAATAAAGTTGGGATTATCAATTATAGTATTTAGTGTGAGTTGAATACAATCCATGTGGGTTCGACACTCTCTCACTTATCTTTACTAAAACTTGACACCGTACACTTGCGGTACGATATAAAAATCACAATAAGTTTTTGGCGGCGTTGCCAGGGATTGTTAATTTAATTCATATTAATACTATTACCAAATAACCTTAGCTTTAAATTAGATTTTTATTTTTTATTTTATTATTATTTTTCTTGTTATTTTTATTTTTATTTTGGTATTTTTTCTATCTTTCTGTGATTCAATGAATGCTGAGATCCACAAGTCTCGACTCGCTCCGGTTTGATCTTGAAATAGATAGAACAATGAGGAGACTAAGGAAAGAAACGACACTTGAAAAAGAGGCAATGGCAGCTTAAAACATAGAAAACAACCAATGACATGTGGCAATACGAGATCACTTTAAGCCAGCCATTGATGACAATTATTCTGGGATTGCCCATCAATCAACCAACGCTAACAATTTTGAGCTGAAACCTGCATTGATCAACATGGTGCAAAAGAACCAGTTTATGGGGTTCGGCTGTAGAGGATCCCAATTTACATTTACAGATGTTCTTGGAGATGGCACATACAATAAAGATGAATAGAGTCGCTAAAGAGACCATCAGGCTACGCTTGTTCCCATTATCTTTAAGAGATAAAGCGAGAGGTTGATTGTAATCTATTTCGACATGGAGCATCATGACATGGCATGATATGGCTACCACATTTCTTATGAGGTTCTTTCCAACAGCTAAATCAGCCCAAAATAAAAATTAAGATATTTAGACAGTTGGAGACTGAGAATCTGTATGAGGCGTGAGAGCGTTTTAAAGATCTACTAAGAAAGTGCCCACAACATAATTTTGAAGACTGGGTTCAAATTCAGTTATTCTATAATAGGTTGAATGTTCCAAACCGGACCATGGTCGATACAACTACTGGAGGAATTCTGTTCAAGAAATCTACTTAAGACGCCTATGCTTTACTAGATGAGATGGCCATCAATAACTACCAATGGCCAAGTTAATGCACTACTGCACCTAAGATGGCTGATATATATGGGGTGGATCCTATTGTTGCACTTACAACTTAAGTGTCATCCCTCACGACTAGCAGCATTGAGCACTCAATAAACCATATATTGAAGCTACTGCTGCAAATAGAATGATCTTACCTGACGGAGGATATGAGCAAGTCCAGTATGTGAACAATCGGAGCATCAACAACTATAGAGTCAACCCTATGCCTAACTACTCTCATCCGAACTTGTCATATGCTAATACAGAGAATGTCTTGCAACTTTTATCTGGCTTCAACTATCCAAGAGCTGAGCAAAAACCTTCTTTAGAAGACCTCATGAGCATGTTTGTTTCTAATACTTCAGAGAGGTTTGAGAAGAATGAGTCAAGGCTGAACAATATTGAGACACACATGGGAAATATAGGGGCAACAATAAAGTCTTTAAAAGTATAGATTAGGAAGATTTCTTCCTCCATGACTAATCAACAGAAAATGGCATTTCTGAGCAATACCGAAGTCAATCCTAAAGAGCAATGTCAGGCCATTACCCTCAGAAGTGGGAAAGAAAGTAGAGATGCTCCTAAAGAACTGTGCAGTCAAGAAAAAGAAGTGGCAATTCAGAAGGAAACAGTAACAGAAGATGAGAACAGTGTATTAGCTCCTCCATACAAGCCACCACTCATCTCGAAGACACATTTACCATACCCTCATCGCTTTTAAAAGAAGAGGTTGGTTGCTCAGTTTTCCAAATTCCTTGACATCTTCAAAAAGATCCAAATTAACATTCCATTCGCTGACGCTTTAGAACATATGGCCAATTATGTGAAGTTTACGAAGGAGATAATGTCTAAGAAGAGGAAGCTAGTAGATTTTAAAATAGTAGCACTCACAAAGGAGTGTAGTGCCATTATACACAAGAAGCTTCCTCCAAAGATGAAGGATCCAGACAACTTTACCATACCGTGTACTATTGGGAATTGATATTTTAGTAAGGCGCTATGTGATTTGGGTACAAGTATAAATCTCATGCCCTTATCCATCTACAAACAGTTAGGCATAGATGAGGCGAAGCCAACTATAGTTACTTTGTAGCTAGCAGATAGATCTCTCACTACCCATGAGGAATAGTATAAGATGTATTGGTTAAGGTGGATAAGTTTTTTTACTTTCCTGCGGATTTCCTTGTTCTTGATATGGAGGAGGACCATGACGTCCCAATCATCATTGAGAGACCTTTCTTGGCAACATGCAGAACAATCATTGATCTGTAGAAAGGTGAACTAAAAATGAGAGTTCAAGATGAAGAACTCACCTTCAGTGTTTTCAGACCCATGCCAAGTCCTCAAGGTGATGAAGAATGTGACATGGTAGATATTATAGAGAAGGGAGTTGCAAACACACATGATGAACCCGTAGTTAAGCCAAACAAATAATACCATTCGCAGTTAGACCTGAAACCACTCCCAAAGCACCGTAAAAGGAGGAAATCAAAAGTCAGTGATCGCCCGAAGATGATCTCTGGAAAGTTAACAAGATGGTTGAGCCAATTTTACCGAATATGCAGTCCAGAATTTCAAACTGGAGGAAAATATAAAGATCCTGGAGGGTTTTCCATGGATAAACTACCACAGCCTGCCAAGCTATCTTTTTCATGCTATAATCACCGGTGGATACCAAAGAAGAATGCATATGAGACTATCTGGTTTGCTACACTGAAGCCACCATGACCATTTGGATGGTTGCGTCTGGCTGAAGACGTTAAACTTAGCGCTAGTGGGGAGGCAACCCTTGCATTCATTTATTTTTATTTTCTTTACTTGAGTTTTATTTTATTATGTTAATTGTTTGTTTATTAGTTTGCATGTTATTTATGCAGGTATCACGAAACATACAAAGGCCGCACAACCAAATTCTGACCAGTAGGAGCCTGATCAACTCCATGCACGGTAGTGTTGTTCCTTACTCTTGCTTCTTTATGTTTATCTTATATCGAGGACAATGCAAGTTTTAAGTTTGAGGGTGTGTGCATGTAGTGATAGTTCCTGCTATTTAATTTATTCCTAGATAGTAAAACATGACTCTAATGATGAATTTTGTTTGCTTTAGATGAAATCTTAGAAATGATAATTTCCCAATTGATTTTTATCTGATGTCTTGAGTAGGTGATCTAAGTTAGACTCGTAAGCACTTAACAATTATTTTTTAGCAGTAAGAACCTAAGTAGTTGGCAAAGTGACTAGTTGAAGAAATTGATTGCCGATGAATGACCGTTTACTT
Source organism: Zanthoxylum bungeanum (assembly GCA_019454045.1). Taxonomy (NCBI): domain Eukaryota; kingdom Viridiplantae; phylum Streptophyta; class Magnoliopsida; order Sapindales; family Rutaceae; genus Zanthoxylum; species Zanthoxylum bungeanum. The sequence continues at coordinate 29,589 of SKCR01037755.1, forward strand.
AGATATTTATCTCAATATGCTAGTGTTATGATGTATGGTATGGTTAAAAATAAAAGAAAAAGAAAGGAAAAAAATTGAAAGAAAGAAACGAAAAAGAAAAAGTTAAACCACCTATAATCGATAAACGTGAAGCTGCTCATGGGCGAGTGTTAGAACCACCATGAGGAGAAATGCTACCTTAAAGGGTAGGTGACCGGCGTAAACAAACACGTTTAACGCAATCACACGTATCGTTCAAGTAGTATAAAAATATCGATCCCACGAGGACTTAATTCCTACTGTTGTTATTAATTATTGATATTTATTTACAGGTATCTAATTATAGGGAGAAGAAAATTGATTGCTTTTGGTTGGTTGAATGTGGATTTGCTAATTAAAATAAAAACAGACTCAAAGAAAATACTAAGGAAAATAAAAGAAAAGACTCAAAGATCTAGGGTCGTGACTCCACACAATATTATTATAAAGATGAATTGATTCTCTTATCTATATGTAATAAATCAGTTTGTAAACCTGAAACACGAAATTATGCAAAAGCCTATGTCGATGGTTAGACGCAAATACCCAGTATAACCCAATTGAACCATATGTTTATGTCAACCAAATTACCTGGATTCATTAAGATCAAGTTCCAATTGTGGCTACCCCCGTCCGACAGGTATATGTCTATCCTGTAAGGAAATCTATTAAAGGGTTATCTATCCTCAAGGAAGATCGTGAGCTTTTGAATCTAAGGCTGAAACCTAAAATCCCCATGTCTAGTTCATTTTAAGTTTACCACATCAATCTTATTGGTGATCAGACAACAAGAAGCATTAAGCTTAAGACTCAATAAACAAACTAAAGAATCACCCATAAAAAGAAAATCAATTATTAAGTGTGAATATTGTGTTTCATCACTTCCCTAGAATAAAATAAAATGATGGGGTTAGAGGATCCACATTTAATATTTCTTATCTAGGAATCTCACTTATTATAATAAATAAATTATTTTATGTTCTGCTATCTCAGGAATTAATAATGTTAAACATTTAAACCCAGCCATTTAGGCGGTAATCCATTTAGTCCAACTACACCGGCCATATAGGCGGTAATAAATTCTGCCATTAATTAATCCGGTTAAATTATAATTTATAAATTATAATTAAGTGAGATTTACCTAGATAATTATATTAAATGTTTCACCTTTTACCCCAGCGGAAATTTAACTACAAAACATAAAGTAAATAAATAAAAAGCTGTAATAAAAACTAAAAATAAAAATACATAATTTTAATATTACAATAATTTACAAAACTAGATGCTTCCTATGAAATCAGGGAAAAAAATCCCAAGGAAAGCACACCAAATGAGGTGCTGAAAGCCTCAATTTATAGGCAAAATTTCGGGTCAGTGTCGCGACGCCAACTTCCTTCTTGCGTCACGACGCTGGCTTCGTTGACTTGGTCCACGCTGCTTGACTTGTTGACTGTTGACGCGGATTTCGTCGGCCCAATAGGATTTCGACACGTGGCACGCGGTAAGATTCGTCTAATGACATCTTGACACGTGGTGGAAGATTATTCGCCGATGATTCGGTCAATTCAGAAGGTGACACGTGTCACGCGGAGTGTCGGCACCATAGAATCGTGACATGTGTCCAGTCGTATTTTAGCATGATCGGTTCTGATGATGACACGTGGCAGCCGCACGTTAACATGGTCGGCGTACGTTAGCATCCGACGTATTTTAGCAAATTTCTTCTGACTGGTCCACGTGTCCGGCACAAGTTAGCATGCAACGCACTTTAGACGTCGCGATGTCGATGGATTGCGCGTCGCGACGCGGCCAAATTACCAAAATGCCCTTTTTCGTCATTTTTCACTGTTTTGGCTCCAAATTGCTTCCAATGCTTTCCAAACTTTATTTATCTGTAAAATAACAATAAAACACATCAAAATATTCACAAAACCCGAGAAACTATACAAAATATTAGGTTAAATGAGTGAGAATTAGTGATATAAATACCACTCATCAGTAGGTGTATTGAAAAAAATGAAAAAAGGAAAAAAAAAAACATTCCACACTGAGCACAAGAAAGGAAAATTCATAGTACTTTTGAGATATCCAGGTTGGTTTGACCCATCAGATCTCAATTTTTGAGATGAAATTATTGAGTTGGCTTACTTATGAGTCGAGTTGTGACCAAACCCTTACACACACATACTGTGAGTCTAGCTTAGATACTTTAGTCAAGAACTTGGATTTAAGTTGCATTGAGTACTTTGAAGGTTCTCTGATTTCATTGATAGGCATTCTTTAAGGAAAATATTATGCGTAACTATCAGGACTATTTTGTTTGCTTTTATATTTTGAATGATTGCATGTGTGTGATTGAAGTTTGTGGGTATCGTTGTTGTAAGCCCTCACGAGACTATAACTCGTCCACTAGGGTCGCCTAGGGGTTTAAAGGCTTGTTGGATACGCTAAATGAAATCGTGATCCCTACGAAAGTGGCCTAATTAATTTTATTTATTTATTTTTTATTTAGTCTTTTACTCGGGACTAGCAAAATCTTAAGTTTGGGGGTGTTTGATAACTGCGGTTTATAACCACTTATTCATGCATTCTTAGCTTATTATTTTGTTAGGTTCCATGTCATTTAATATTTTTTGTAGTTTCTTTTATGTTTTTTTTTGTAGAAAGCATTGGAATATGGATCTGGGGCAATTTGACTTGTTTTAGGACCATACGGACGCATCAGAAGCACGCGGGAAGAGCGAAAAGTTCAGAAAAATAGCAACCAGAAATTTTACCTTGCGTCATGAAATTTTCTACCATAGTAATTTCCCGCAAGTTCAGCGCTGCGACGCCACTTTCCGATGTCGTGATGGTGCGTTAGTCACCCAGAATCACCAGAAATCAGGGTTTTACATGTATAAAGACTCCAACACTTTTCTATAAATATAGAAGCTCGTCCAAAACCCGAAAGGGGAGGATAATACACAACATAAAGTCTTAAACAAATATTTTAGAGAGATCCAATGAGGAATATTGAAGAGCGACAAGAGGAGACAAATGCGGTGACGTCCGAAGGCAAAGAGATTCGAATCAGGTTTTATCACATAGTTTCTTTCTTTCAACTCTAATGATTTCCATTATGTTCATGACATTACTTCCTGTTGGACAATTATGACCCATAACGTCACTATTTGTACAGATCATGGTGTTGTTGTACAAATTAACTATGTGACAAAGGAGATTGCACTCTTATCATTTGTGATTAGATCACTAAGATGTATAAATGATAGGAGGTCCTTATGATTTGTTCCTGGATTGAGAATGATATGAGACAGTATCAGTCCACAAAGGATAAATCATTAAATATCCCTAGTCAGAGCATTATCGAGATTGGACATCGATAAATGCGTAAAAGACTAGTATTACACTTGTGCGCGTTGTGAGGGCACAACGACATAGTTCTCATATATTTGGGTATAGGATACTCATGCAAGTGTAATAGGAGGTTGTGTTTTACCGATGGTACGGGAAACAGCTTCGCTCTGGATAGACCCCCTCGGAATTCCATTGGTAGTATGACTATGTGTCTATGGAAGTCCGAAATCAGGGTAGGTGTATTTGGTCTTAACTTGAGACTTGCACCGCTAATACTTGCCACAATCAATATACTTGGGTTTTGGTCGTCCAGGGCTTTAACCGGTTTCTGTGTACGCCTCTTCTGGGTATATCGAGAATCGTAGTGTGTTGGGTGTGATGTCAAGACGGAAGTATCACTTCAGTCATATGGAGATGATGGTCACGTAGGATACGGTACTAGTACTCTTATGTACTGCAATCATCGGGATAAAATGACAAGGTCATGTTTATCCGATTATAGAGACTAGTTACCAGACATCCGACATGTGCTTCGTACGGGGCAGACACAATTCCAGCCCCAGGCCTAGCATGTGATCATCCGATACTGGATCGACATACGCAATACTACGTATACTACGCCTGATATAGATCGCTTATTCATGTAAGCATGTTTCTGGAGAATTGGGTAGGCATGGCGCTTGGCTAGAAGCCAACATTGTCTTGTAAATCGGTATAGACGTAGTACTAGGTACCTACGTGTTCGGATAATCCGACGACCGAATTTACTGCCAAAATATCCGGGGATCTCAGAGGTCGCTTCCTGAAGATTCATCGATGACGTATGACTCGCACTTTAATTAATCTTGGATTAATTAGACGAGAGAGAAAATTAATCTGGGATTAATTGCTTAGATATTTTATCTAGGATAAAATATCATTTAGAGAGAGAAAATGATTAATTTAGAATTAATCGATAAAATAATATATTTGATATATTATACGAAATTGGATTTCGACGCGGAATTAAAATTAGATTTTAATTCGGGCGAACGAATTAATTTAGAATTAATTCGTTAGCGACGTGAATAGTAATTTCGCTAGGCATAATCATTTAATTGCGTCGCAATAGAAAATTCGTTAATTTGGAATTAGCGAACCCGAGTCCGGGATTGTTTGCGAGCGCTTTCGTATTTCGAATTCGAGTGCGGCACGCAAGTCAAATCAAGCGTCAAATCGCTAGTCGCATCAAGCGTAAAATCATTTGTCACTTTGAGTGATGTGACAACTTGTCACATTGATTGATTGATTGATGTGAGTTGATAGAAGTTGTTGAAAAGATTTTTGAAAGCTTGAAAGAAATATATCATTATTTTAATGGTATTTGACTTTTAATTTTTGGTATTTGATATACAAAAATTAAAACAACACTTTAATCTCTCTCTCTCTCTCTCTCTATGGCTCACGAATGGGAGCCAAACTTCTCCTTCTTCTATCTCGGCCAACATGCTACTTTCTTCTCAAAATGTTTCTAGTTTGACCGTGAAAATGGAGAAGGAAAAGAGTGAAATTTGTGGCAAATTTCTTGAGTGCTAGCACACAAATGAGTCCATACAAAGGTGATAAGGAACTCACTACATGAGCAAGGAATCAACAAAAGCTTGGAGCTTCCATGGAGGACATCAATGGCCGAAAATGAGGACTGCAAAACAGTGGACTGCCGAGCTTGGAGGAAGGCAGAAAATGAGTTTTATTCATCACCGCATCGACTCAACCGATCATTGTGAGTATTCCGCAACTCTCTTGAATGTATTCATATGTGTTTCTTGCTTGATAATTGATCCTTGGGACCTTAGAGAATTCCAACACTTCCATTGTTTTATTATTTGGTCATGAACTAACTCTATAATTCTAGAGGATGATGTAGCCAATGTTTGAACCTATGTATTGATTTTCAGTTTGATTTTTATGAATTTATAATTCAGTTTATTTATATTCTCTTGTGTTTAATACTTCTTGTTTGTTGGCCACAAATTGAGATGATGAATGTTTAGAATCTATCGCTCGAGAGAGAGAGATTTTGGATAGGATCTAGAGAATATAACTTAGGATATTTGTAAGTTTGGAGAATTTATAATTCCTTCGAAGTCGTTAACAAAGAATCACAAAGCGTAATGAGTTGTTAATTATTATATTTTTATAGGGATATCGAAGTCGGTAATTAATAATCTTTTCACTATTGCTCAGGAAAGGGAGTTGAATACTTTAGGATTCTTGAATTATAAACAACGCAACTGAATAAGGATTGAATGATATGACAAATACATAGGGGATAACTTGGTGAAATCAAACTCTAGAATCTCTCTATTCATTGGATTATCTTTATCAAACGTTTTATTATATCATTATTTAGTTTTTAGTTTTGATATTAGTTTAATTTCTATTTATAATCTTTCTGAATAATGTTAGGATTATCAATTATAGTATTTAGTGTGAGTTGAATACAATCCATGTGGGTTTGACACTCTCACACTTAGCTTTACTAAAACTTGATATTGTACACTTGCGGTACGATATAAAATATTACAACATATACCAAGGAAAAAAAAAAGTCAGAGACCACCCATTGTCGCTTAGTGGACATCATAGCTTCCCAAATAAGTATTCATTGGTTACTTGGAACAAAATTAACCTTCATAAAACTCCAACTTAGGGAGAAACCTATTTGTTCTAATAGACCTATATTGAGCATCACTGGCCCAATCAACATACTTCTCCCAGGCGACATGGGAAATACCCTCATAAACATCCAGTATACCCAACCGACCAAGAACCATTCTCTAGGATTTTCATCTTCTCTAGATGACATGGATGGATTATTATCTACTCTAGACTATATGGAAGGATTTTCATCTCCCTTAGATGATGTGGAAGGATAATCATCTTCTTTAGAAAACATGGAATGATTATCATCTACTTCAGATGACATGGATGAATTGTCATATACTTCAGACGACATGGATGAATTATCATCTCCTCCAAATAATGTGGAAGGATTACCATATTCTCTAGCTGACATGGAAGAATTTTCATCTACTCCGGACGATATAGATGGATTGACAAATACTTCAGACTACATGGAAGGATTGTCATCTCCTCCAGACGACATAGAAAGATTTTCATCTTCTCCAAATGACATGGAAGGATTTTCATATCCTTTAGAGGACGTGGAAGGATTATCATCTTCTCTAGATGATATGAAAGGATTGTCATCTTCTCTAGACGACATGGAAGGATGGTCATCTCCCCTAGATGACATGAAATGATTGTCATCTTCTCCATACGATATGGAAGGATTGTCATATCCTTCAGATGACATTAAATGATTATCATCTCCTCCAGATGATATAAAATGATTGTCATCTTCTCCAGACGGTATTGATGAAATGTTATCTACTCTAGACTACTTGGAAGGACTGTCATCTACTACAAACGACATGAGAGGATAGTCATATTCTTCGTATGACATGGATCGATTGCCATAAACTCCAAACTAAATAAGAAGACCCTTATTGACCTTTATCATGTGCAGTTGACCGAAGACCCTCATGGACCTTCATCAGGTCCAGTTCACCAAAGTCTCATCGACCTTTATCAGGTCCAGTTGAGTGAAGATCATCTTGGACCTTCATCAGGCCTAGTGGAGTGAAGACCTTCATGGACCTTCATCAGGTCTAGTCGACCGAATTCTATGGACCTTTATTAAGTCTAGTATAGTGAAGAACCTTATAGACCTTTATCAGATCCAGTTAACCGAAGTCTCATAGACCTTCATTAGGTCTAGTGGAGTGAAGATCCTCATGGTCCTTCATCAGGTATAGTTGAGTGAAGACTCTCTCGGACCTTCATCAAGTCTAGTGGAGTGAAGACCCTTCATGGACCTTCATCAGGTCTAGTCGACCAAAGTCTCAAAGATTTTCATCATTTCCTGTGGAGTGAAGATCCTATTGGTCCTTCATCAGGTATATTAGAGTGAAGACTCTCATGGACCTTCATTAGGTCTAGTGGAGTGAAGTCTCTTGTGGACCTTCATCAGGTCCAGTCAGCCGAAGTCTCATGGACATTCATCTATTACAGAAAACATTGAAGACTCTCTCGGACCTTCCTCAAGTCTAGTCGACTGGAGATTATCTTGGACCTTCATCTGGTCTAGTCGATGGAAACATTCCTCAATACCTTCTTTGGTCAGGTTGGTTCCCGGGAATTTATCTGATCAGGTCAACTGAAGACTCCCCCAAAATTTTAGCAGGTCTGATCGATTGGAGATTATCCTAGATCTTCATCTGTCAACGGGAACATTCCTCATGACTTTCTTCATGCCAGGTTGGTTCCTAGGTCTTTATCTGGTTTAGTCGACAGAAGGCTCCCTCAGACCTTCAGAATGTTTGGTCAACTGGAGATTATCCTGGACCTTCATCTGATCTAGTTGACAGGAACATTCCCCGAGATCATTGTCGACTCAAGTTGAAGATTCCCTCAGACCTTCAGCGGGTCTGGTCGACTAGAGATTATCTTAGACCTTCATCTGATCCAGTCGATGAGAATATTCCCCATGACCCATGTCGAGTCAGGTTGAATACCTGGACCTTCATTTGATTCAGATGACACCGAATAAACCTCCGGACTATCATCAGGTCTGGTCTACTAGAGATTATACTGGACCTTCATCTGGTCCAGTCTACGAAAACATTCCCCGAGAGCCTTGTCGAGTCAGGTAGAAGACTCCCTCGGGCCTTCAGCCGGTCTGGTCGACTAGATGAGATTATCATGGACCTTCCTCTGGTCCAATCGACGGGAATTTTAATCGAGACCCTTATCGAGTCAGGTTGACGACTCTCCTGGACCTTTAGCAAGTCTAGTCGACTGGAGATTATCCTAGATCTTCATCTGGTCCAGTCGACAGGGACATTCCCTAAGACCCCGGTGTTGAGGCGGTTGTGGAACCTCTAAGATCAAATCGGTACCCCGTGCAGTGGAAGTCGTTAATGCAATTTCTTGCTGAAGCAATTGCATTCAATTGTTTTTATTATTATTATTTTTTTAATTTCAAAAAAGCTTAAACACCTTTTAAATCACCCAAAATAATTTAATTTCAAAACCAACCACAACAAATGTTATACAACAAACACAAACACAAACACACATATATATATATATTTTAAATTAAATTATAAACCAAAATAGAATCCCACAATGAAATGACTCATGATCAATTCTAGGTCACCCAAAGGTGGTCAAATGATTCTAGAATAGTAGCCTTAGCTCCAAGGTATTATCTAGAGTTCCAAACTTTAATTTTATGTTTATGTCTAACAAAAATATTTTGACCAAATTATAAGCATATTGTGTTTATACTTCCAAAGCATCCTGACATAATTAATTAGCCTAATTTCAACATCAAGCTATATTATTATGTATCTAATACATAATTCGTCACTATATGTCTCACTAATGAAAAACATAGCTTTTGAAGAAGATCAAAGTTACCTAGCAAGGTTGATTCAATGATCCAATCTACTTCTCCTTGTTGAAATAGTTGGAGAACTTCCAAGGTTTGCAAGCTTGACTCTAAGATCCAACCTTGATTCCAATACTAGCAAGCTGCACTCCAAAATCTAATTTTGATTTCTCCTAGATGAAATATTGTAGAGATATTCCAAAGATTCTCTAAATATTTCTCTAACTTAGGCTAATTTTCTCTAAGAATTGCTTGTCTTAGCTTTCTTATGCTTGATTAAAATATTCCTCAAGCTTGTTATTTATAGAAAAACTTATGGAATTTTAAATCAATAAAAGTCTTAATCAAATATTAGGTATGCTTAATTGAATTCGTCCAAATATGCATAATTAGGTGTGACTAATCTCATTGGCTACCACTTTGATTTAATCCAATTAAATCAAGAAAAAATTTACTTAATGGATTAGTTCAATGTCTACCACTTTGATTTAATCCAATTAAATCAAGACAAATACACCTATTAATATATATTTGTAATTACCAAAATATCCTCAAATGGTAGAGATATTTATGAATTTATAATTAAGCCCTTGTGTAATTTTGAATTAATCCAATTAATTCAATTAGGTCAAAGTAAATAATCAATGTTATCAAATAAAACTGAATTATTTTTGTTAATAATTATAATATCGAATATTATTTATTATAAAAAATAATCGGCTACTCAAGTGCTCAACGATTACACTTCATATTATGGGACTTTCTAAGTTCAGACACGTTCGTCATATAAGCCTACCTAATATGTACGCAATTTGGCCACCTCTGAATTCGCGAAGAGCACGAACGATATTTCTGAACTATACAAGTCGAGGTCATCACATATATTTATCATTCCCTCCGTCTTAGACTATCCGAGATGTGCTTAGGAAACATATAATACATCGTCAAGTTTCCAAAGCGCACATCTTATGTCGACATGTCCATGATGCTTTACAACTGATGTGATCCATCCTAAGTGATCGGATTTGGCCAAAGTCTTTAGGAATCGTGACTTACTCAAATGGATACATAAACCTCTTATGGTACACATACAGGTCGACATATCCTATCTTGATACGTACTCTATTAATGAGTGCATCGGTCCACACGCAACGAACATCTAGAGGCCAGACCATGAAAGGAATCTGACATACATGACATCTAAGTATGGAGGATCTCACACAAAATCAATATTATCTTATAGTAAAATGGTCACATATATTACTCGACTCGAGGAGATTCCTACTGATGGTGGTGTGTACTTCCAACTATTAGGAATCACTTGTGAGTTATTCAGTATTCGCTCCAACAAATACCCACATATCTATATGAACTTTCAAAGCTCATGGTACATCGGGTTAAACCGTTGGAACTCCAATTCTAATATACGATATGTGCTAGTCTTCTAGTTATAAGATTTCGATCGTATTCCAAAACCAACGACTAGGAATATTTATTTAGGAATTGTTTATAATAGTAATACTTATCCCAATGTCAGACCACCTAGTGTCCAATATTACTACAAGACTATTCTAAGGTCAATGATATTCTTAGAATATTTAAACATCTAATATGCATAATGACAATACCATTAATAAAGTATGGAATAAAAATATTGTTATTTTATTAATAAATAATAAAATTTATAATACATTATTCGGATTGGTGCTCCAAGCACCAACTCCAACAAACTCCCACTTGCTTAGTGCCAATATGGATGATTCTGTAGTCTCATCTCCTCCACATGTTTATCGAATAACCTAGGAAGTAAAGCCTTTATAAGCGGGTCTGTTATATTGTCTAGTCTTTGAACCTTCAAGACCACAATGTCTTTTCATTCAATAATCTCTCTAATCATGCGATATTTCCTTTCCACATATTTAGACTTAGAATGTGCCCTCGGATCCTTAGCCTGCGCAATGGCTCTGCTATTATCACAGTACAATGGATTGAATCCGCAATGCTAGGCACAAAGCCAAGTTTTGTGATAAAATTTCTAATCCAAACTGCTTCTTTAGCAGCTTTTGAAGCCACTATAGATTCTGCCTCAGTGGTGGAATCACCTGTTGAGCCTTGCTTTGAACAATGCCAACTAATCGCACCACCATTAAGGGTAAATATGTTTCCGAATGTAGATTTTATATCATCTGGATCTCCCTGAAAGTCGGAGTCTGTATAACCCTTAACTTATAGCTCATCTTCTCCATATATGAGAAACTTATCCTTAGTACCCTTAAAATATTTCAGGATATATTTTAAGACTGTCCAATGATTATTACCTAGATCAGATTGATATCGGCTAGTCACAGTGACGTCAAAACTGATGTCAAGTCTCGTACATATCATATCATACATAATGTTTCTTATATAAAAAAGCATATGAAAAGTTAGATATTATAACTCTCTCTTCCTTAGTCTGAGGTGTCATTTTATTCGAAAAATGTATGTTGTATCGGAAAGGTACATTTACTGTCTTGCAGTTGGTAAAACCCTACCTTTTTAACACATTATCTATGTATGTTGATTGCGCCAATTATATAAGCTTCCTAACTATATTATGGTAGAGCCTTATACCCAGTATATAGGAAGTTTCACCCATGTCTTTCATGGGGAAGTTCTTGCAAATGTAGGCTTTCATACCTTGCATCAATCCTATATCATTTCCAATGATAATGATATCATCTACATATGAAACTAGAAAAACTATCATGCTCCCACTAACTTTCTTATAAACACATGGTTCTTCCTCATTCTTGATGAATCCGAATAATCTAATTATCTCATCAAAATGATGATTCCAACTTCGAGATGTCTGTTTAAGTCCATAAATAGACTTTTGGAGCTCACAAACCAAGTTTGAAGTCTCACCGAATACGAAACCCTCTGGTTTTTCCATAAAGATATCTTCATCAAGAAACCCATTTAGGAAAGCAGTTTTCACATCCATTTGTCATATCTCATAGTCGTAATATACAACAATGGCTAAAAGAATCCTAATGGATTTTAGCATGGCTACTGGTGAAAAAATTTCCTCATAGTTAATCCGAGGACATTGAGTGTAATATTTGGCTACCAGTCGGGCCTTAAAAGTTTTCACTTTTCCATCGGGCCCTCGTTTCCTTTTGTAAACCCATTTACAACCAATAGGTTTAACTTCTTCAGAAAGTTCAACTAAGTCCCGAACTTGATTATCATGCATAGAATTTATCTCGGATTTCATGGCTTTCTCCAATTTTTCCCGAATCAATATCCAATATCGTTTGTTTATACGTAGTCGGATCTGTTTCATCCAAGAGGAAAACATCAAGGCTCACATCAGTTGTTACAAACAATCTCTCATGAGGTTTTGATATTCTATTCGACTTACGTAGAACTTGTGTTGTAGATCCTTTACCTAGTTGGATCTATGGTTCCATCTCAGGTTCTTTACTATTGGACCAAACTCATCGAGTTCAATCTTTCTACAATTCCCAATATTTCTCAAAAATTCATTTTCAAGAAAGTGGCAAAGCGAACAACAAATACATTTCATTGCTCAGAATCATAGAATTGATATCCCAAAGAGTTTTCAGGATATCCAATGAACCTATATTTATACCCTATGGGTATTTGTTTATCCCGCTGCGTAACTCTAACGTATGCAGGACAACCCTAAATCTTTAAATATCTAAGACTTGGATTTCTACTAAACCATATCTGATATGGGGTCGTAGAATTAACTTTCAATTGAACCCAATTAAGTATGTGGGTAGCAGTGAATAAAGCATAATCCCAAAGGTAATATTGAAGATCTGTATAGCTTATCATGGATCGCACCATATCCAATAAAGTAGAATTTCTTCACTCAAATACACCATTGTGTTGAGGTGTTCCTGGTGGGCTATATTGGACAAGAATTCCATTCTCCCTTAAATAACTTCTGAATTCGTCACTCATGTATTCATCACCTCGATATGATCTAAGGCATTTGATGAATTTACTGGTTTATTTTTCTACTTCATTTCAGAATATTTTGAAGTTGTCAAATGTTTCCGATTTATGTCTCATAAAATAGACATATACATATCTAGACTTATCATCCGTGAAAATCATGAAGTATGTTGAACCATCATGAGCGGCATGATTTAATGGACCACATACATCGATGTGTATTAGTTCCAATAAATATTTAGCATGATGTCCAACACTAAGAAATGAGGCCTTTGTCATATTCCCTTAGATATGTGACTCACAAATCGGATAAAAATCTAAGATAAGATTTTCAATCAAATAATCCTTATCAATTTTGATAGACGTCTAGCACCTATGTGACCCAATCTCATATGCCATGATTCAGTATTATTTAATTCAAATCTTCTACTTGTATTTTCCTCTACATTAAAGACATTTTTATATGTTTCCAAAATATAGTGACCGTTAGATAAAAAACATTCACATATTAAATTTTTATCTTTATCATTTAAATATAAAGTTCCATCCTTAATGTTTATTTTATATCATTCATATCTAATATCGACAGTGATATTATTTGTCAGATAAGGGAGGGTATATAATAACAGTCAAGTAAATCTAATTTACACCCATTAGGAAAATCTAGTACAACCGTTCCTATAGCCTTGACATCCAATGTCTCACCATTGCCAACTCTAAGATGGATCTCCTTTTTGTTTAACCGTCTTTTAACCCTCATGACCTGCATGGAGTTGCAAATATGAGTAGGACTGCCGGTGTCTAACACTCATCTACTATTTGTATCTAAGGCTAATGAGATGTCAATAATAAGAAAAATACAAAACATACCTAAAAGTCCTGTTTTTTCTTTCAGTTCTAGATAGTCCTTCTTCCAATGTCCAGACTTCTTACAATGAAGACATTCATCACGAGCTACTTGCGGTTTTGCACCTTTGCGCTTCTTGGAGTTTTTCTTTGAAATATTTTTCTTCCCCATTTTGACTTTCTTTAACTTCCAAGAAGTCTTTGAAGAGCCAGCTCCACCATAGAGGTACAAAGTGGGATTGTCTTTCCTCAAATCATAATCCACAGTGCGTAACATGGTATGAAGTTCTTCGTAGATGGCTTACATCGAATGCATGTGAAAGTTTAACACAAAGCCAGCATAAATACCAGGAAAAGAAGACCGACTCAAATTACGACCTAGTTGTTTATCAATCACAATGCCCTGTCATTTCAAATATCGGATTTGGTCGATCATGTTCAAAATATGAATACTGACTACTCCTCCATCTTTGAGCGTAGCATGGAACAATTCCTTAGACCTCTGATAAATCTTGATTTGCCTCGAACAACTCCTTGAGTGTTCTTATAATGCTCCAAGCATCTGATACCTCTATGAGCTGTCTGAGCAAATCTAGAACCATCGATCCTAAAATGTAGGATTTCACTCTTAGGTTATCATCATTCAATTTTTCAAAAGTTTCTCGCTCCTCAGGAGTGGAGTCAGGATCGATTTCAATAAGCAATGGATTGATAGTTACATAGCTTAACTTTTCAAACTCCAAGACAAGGAGGATGTTCATTTCCCATTCTAAATAGTTCTCGACTCCTTTTAGTTTATTGGTATCCAAAAGTTGCATCAATGGATTTGCGGCAGCCATCTACAAGATAACATTTTAAACAGTAGTAGAAAAATTTTCATTTCAAAATAATAATAATAATTGATTATGGAATTTTAAATCTATTAGTGCCCTCCCATAACTTTACGTAATTCTGTAATCTCCCTTAACGGAAAAATAGAAATTTGACTATCAAAATTTCATAGCGAGAAAGGGATCCCATGATATTTACTCCAGCCTCACACTATCGACGGTCTTGGCCTTTATAAATTCATTAGGTAGACCTCCAAGGTCAATCACATTCATGAGACTCCTAGTTTGGTCCTAAATCATTTCTTATCCTCACACTATTGACGGTCGTAGATTAAGACATATTCTAGGTGTAAACTTGTCAATATCACTAATGAGCTTCGTATGTACACCCTCACAATAATGATGGTATTGGGTGATTGTGTTAACTCATCGCTCTATATCTAATATTTTGCTGGAGCGACCTAAGTTTTGAGCAGTTATACCCTCACAATAATAACGGTCTTGGATATAAGTAGTAAGAACTCATTCATCTCCCTATTGACAAAGCGAACCTTCCAATAATGCTCCAACATTACTAATATTATTACTTAAAATAAAGTAATCGCCTAATCATGGGAGATTTATGACAATCAAGCCATTAACATAATTAGGTCAAAATTTTAATTTAAAACATGTAATACATATCCAATATGACTTATGCATAATTATATTAAAATACATAGTTATAGATTCAAATACATGTCAAACACGCAACATGTGTTGTGTGGTTAAGCATTGAATTTGATACCAGTCTATCGGGGTGGTTGTGGAACACTACGGTTGAATCAGTGCCTCACGAAGCGGAAGTGGGTCTAACCCAAGGATATCAGGGATGAATGTATTTTTAAAATATTTTAATGAAATACCATATTCCATTACGAGTGTTTAGGGAAAAACTGGATATAAATCGAAATCCGGAAAAACCAAATCAAGATAAAATATAATTTCAATTGCTTGATTCAGTGCATATATGCGCTCAATGAAAAATAATTGCATTCAACGCATCTATGCGCTAAATGTAATTGCTCAATTGCTTCAGCAATTGCAATCAATTGTTTTTTTTTTGTTTTTTTTAATTTCAAAAAAGCTTAAACACCTTTTAAATCATCCAAAATAATTTTACTTTCAAAACCAACCACGACACATGTTATACAACAAATATATATATTTTTAAAATCAAATTACAAAGTAAAATAGAATCCCACAATGAAATGACTCATGAACAATTCTAGGTCACCCAAAGGCAGTCAATTGATTTTAGAATGGTATTCTTAGCTCAAAGCTATTATCTAGAGTTCCAAACTTTAATTTTATGTCTATGTCTAACATAAATATTTTGACCAAATTATAAGCATATTGTGTTTATACTTCCAAAGCATCCTAACACAATTAATTAGCCTAATTTCAACATCAAGCTATATTATTATGTATCTAATACATAATTCATCACTATATGTCTCACTAATGAAAAACATAGCTTTTGGAGAAAATCAAACTTACCTAGGAAGGTTGATTCAAAGATCCAATCTACTTCTCTTTGTTGAAATGGTTGGAGAACTACCAAGGTTTGCAAGCTTGAATCCAATATCCAATCTCGATTCCAATACTAGCAAGCTTCACTCCAAGATCAAATCTTGATTTCTCCCAAATGAAATGTTTTAGAGATACTCCAAAGCTTCTCTAAATATTTCTCTAACTTAAGCTAATTTTCTCTAAGAATTGCTTGTCTTAGATTTTTTAAGCTTGATTAAAATAATAAAACATTGCTCAAGCTTGCTATTTATTGCGAAACTTATGCAATTTTAAAATCAATAAAAGTCTTAATCAAATATTAGGTATGCTTAATTAAATTCATCAAAATATGCATAATTAGTTGTGACTAATCCCATTATCAACCACTTTGATTTAATCTAATTAAATCAAGATAAAATTTACTTAATGGATTAGTTCAATGTCTATCACTTTGATTTAATCCAATTAAATCAAGACAAACACACCTATTAATACATATTTGTAATTACCAAAATATCCTCAAATGGTAGAGATATTTATGAATTTACAATTAAGCCATTGTGTAATTTTGAATTAATCCAATTAGGTCAAAGTAAATAATTAATGTTATCTAATAACACTTAATTATCTTAGTTGATATTTAGAATATCGAATATTATTTATTATCAAAAATAATCGGCCACCCAAGTGCTCAATGAATACACTTCATATTGTGAGACTCTCCAAGTTCATACACATTCGTCATATAAGCCTAGCTAATATGTACGCAATTCGGCCACCTCCGAATTCGCGAAGAACAAGACCGATCTTTCTAAACTATATAAGTCGAGGTCATCACATATGTTTATCAATCCCACTGTCGTAGGCTATCCGAGATGTGCTTAGGAAACATAGAATATACCGTCAAGTTTCCAAGGCGCACATCTCATGTCGACATATCCACGATTCTTTACAACTGATGTGATCCACCCTAGGTGATCGGCTTTGGCCAAAGTCCTTAGAAATCGTGACTTACTCAAATGGATACATAAACCCCTTTATGGTGCAAATATAGGCCGATGAATCCTATCTTGATACGTACTTGATTAACGAGTACATCGGTCCACACCCAATGAATATCTAGAGGCCATACCATGAAAGGTTTCTGACATACGTGGCATCTAAGTATGGAGGATCTCACACAAAATCAATGATATCTTATAGTCAAATGATCATATATGCTACTCGACTCGATGATATTGCTATTGACGGTTGTGTACTTCCAACTATTAGGATGTTAGTCATTCAGTATTCGCTCCAATGAATACCTATATGTCTATACGAGCTTCCCATGCTCATGATATATTGGGTTAAACCATTGGAACTCAAATTCCAATATACGACATGTGCTTGTCTTATCTGTTATAGAAATTCAATCGTAATCCAAAACCAATTACTAGGAATATATACTTTAAGAATAGTTTATAATAGTAATATTATCCCAAAATCGGACCACCCAATGTCTAATATTACTGCATAACTATTCTAAGGTCGGTGTCATTCTCAGCATATATATATATATATATATATATATCTAATATACATAATGACATTACCATTAATCAGGTTTGAAATGAAAATGTAGTTATTTTATTAATAAATAATAAAATATAATGTACTATACATTATTCGGATTGACGCTCCAAGAACCAACTCCAACAGAGCCTGTATGCCCTCAAGGGTAAGAGGCCCATGTGACTTGAAAGGCCTCTAAGAACCACATGTCATGTTATGCAGTGTCTCAGTAGACGTTGCTAGCACTAATCATTTTTCAACAATGAAAATAAGTATTTGGACCAATCCAAATACAAATGGGATTACACCTAATCCTATGACATCTAAGTACTTCTAATTCAATCCCAATTCCACTACCATTTCCTAAAAACACTGGAATTCAACTATTCTAAGGAATCCTAAGCTGACTAAGAGGCTACTTCACAGCCTATAAAAAGAGAGGAGGTACAAGAGTTTGAGGCACTCACCGATGACTGATGACTCGACATTCATCATTCACACTTAGGCCCTCACACTCGAGTTTCCTTGTTTATTCTCCCTTTTTATTCTCAACACCATCACTGACTTGAACGTCGGAGTGCCTAAGATGTCTACCACACTAGTGGGTAATAACTTTATAGTCCATTTATCTTTAAATAAATTCTCGATTGTAGGCCGAAGGTGAAATTCAGCGACTACATAGACCATCTATTTAATAAGTCATCTCTCTTCCATCGCCTTGTAATCGATGAGATGACATGTTTTTTGTCCTCCATAGGCCAGAGACAAAGGTAATTCCACTTGTGTTTTTTTTATCTTCTGTAGGCAAGCTCGAAAGCTCCATCCGAAGGTAGGCCAGTGATGTAGCTAGTGTGGCGGACCATAATTGAGTGTCCTTGCTTCAGAAGCAAAAACGAAGGGGAAAGGCTTTAAGGTTAAGATAAAATAAATTTATAGTATGATAAAATAAGATCATTTTATCATTTTATTATTATTATTTTATAAATTTTTAAAATATTAATTTATAACTGTGTGACATCGTTTTTAATCTCTTAAATTTGGTCAAATATGGATCTAATTGAGTCAAACTTATAATTCTATAAAAATAAATTCATGATAGAATTAATTTCTATCATCCGTTTGTCATATATTCTTTGATAGAAATATATCTATCATAAAATTGTCACCAACCTTCATAATAGATAAAATTTATATCATAAATCTGTCATATTTTTCGTGATAAAATATTTTCTATCACGAGTCTATCAAAGTATGTGATATAAGAGCTTTTTTCTCAGAATCTATCATAAATTGTCTATCAAAGTAGGCATGTTTTCACGTAGTGAGTCCACATTGAAACACAATGGAATTAAATTAAAATTAAATTTCTATCGTAAATTTTTTTATAGGCAAAATTCTGATTTGACCAATTGAATCGACCGGTCTGGTTCGATTATGAAAACTATTCTCAAAAGGCATAATTAATTTGTAGTCCATATAATTTAATTTTTATTTTTTTAATTTAAAATATATTTTTTCAAAATAAATTTTATGTAATTGTTTTAAATTTGATACTTGACTAATATTTTGAATTATAATAATCATGAATTCTTGATAGAATTCTTTTCTATTAAGCATTTTATCATTAGTTCTTGATATAAATATTTTCTTTCAAGACATCTATCATTATTTCTTGACAGATAATTATCTGTCACATATCTGTCATTAATTTTTAATAATTAATTTATATGTCACATATGTGTCATAAATTGATGACAGAAATAATATCTGTCATCGATCATTTGTCAAGATAGCATATTTTTCTACTAGTATATATTTGCAAGTCATTGAATCTAACTCCCGTGCAAAATAAGATGAAGATTCGAGAAGACTAACATATGGTATATCTATGTATATCTTTTAATCTTGTTGTGTTTGATTTTTATATGAATAATGTACGTATTTAAGAGCTCAATAAAATCAAATCCATATATTTCTTTCATTAAATGAGTCAAAACTTTGATTTTTGAAATTATGTGAAAAATGACCTATTTGATCATTTTCAAAACATACTATATATAAGTTTTAATACAAAAATTTAATCTTGAAAGATTTCTAAATTTTTTGAGCTAAAATGTGATTTCTTGAAAGTTATGAAATTTTGAACTAAATTGTTAATTTTACTAAGTTCTGGACCTAACTGAAAAAGGATCTGTTTGATCAGTTTTAAAAACCTTTATGGTCTTAATTTTATTTCATATTTGATACTTCTTGAAAGATTTAAAAAGTGTTGGGTTAAATTATATATTTTGAAAAGTTTTAAAATTTAGGCTAAAATATAATTTTTGAAAAGTTTTTACCAAACCAGATTTGATATAAAAAGCAAACCTTTTTATAGACTAATTTGTAAGGTTTGAAAGTTTTATGACGGCTAGACCTTAATCTAAAAGTTTTAGTCAAACCGGTTTAGCACAAAACAACGGTTCGGTTTGTGAGACAAAAAAAAATATGAAAGTACAGAATCTACCACTAGATGCTTATCGGTCTACTAGTTAAATCAGCTAGTTGTTTTAAGCGAAACGATAGGTTTTTTTGCTTGAAAATATGTCTAACTGCTAGTTAAAATGACAGGCCGTTTGGTTAAAACGGCAAGTCATTTTCATGCAATTTTTCAATTTCAGTTTCTAACGACTATTTCTCAATGGACATTATATAAACTCTACTAAGTCAGTTAAAATAAGGTTGAATAATATTTTTATCACTTGCATATCGTATTTAAACAACTCTTTGAGCTCTCATTTGCTAATCCTTTAAATTAAACACAACTTGCACTAGAATTTATATATCAACTCATTTGAAATTAAATCTTATGAGGAATCTTTATATTCCAAGTTATTCATTGTAAAATTTATTTAGAAAACACATTACATGTAAGACACCATTATGGAAGAGGTTTAATTGTCATTGTTTGAAGTCAATTGAAAAGAAGTATGATTGACATCTTGAAGAAGTCGGTTGTTATAGGTTTAATTGATATCTTTAATTGGGAAGAGGTGTGTTGATACATTGGAAAGTCAATTAATATAAGGGTTGAATTTTTGGGTATAAGATGATATAATAGAATTTTCAAGTACGTTGTACTTGAAGGCGAGGATATAAACGAATTTGTCGAATCAAGTAAAAATTACTTGTGCTAACTCTCTTTTCCCTTACTCTTTTACTTTTTGTTGAACTTATATTGATCACATATTTATGTAATTAAATTATTTTAATTTATTATGATTGGGTTGCATATTTAGTAATAATTTTTAAATATCTAATTCACTCATTCCCCTCTTAGATTGCACATTTGAACTTCAAAAAGCTTCTATTGTTGATAATGATGATGAAAGTGATGAGAATGATGATAATGAAGATGAAGTCGAAAGTTGAGAAAATTTCAAAAATTTATAATGTCCAAAAAGCCATCTAATGAGTATAAAAGAGACCAAATCACTTACTACAATTAAGGAAAATTGGGTCACACATCAAATAGATGCTTTTATAAAAAATGTAAAGAAATACAATAAAAAAACCATTGAATGTCATATGGAGTGATAGTGATGAAAGTGTAGGAATGGAGTGAATGATTCTCTTTAACATTATGCACATGTGGAAACAGATTATCAAGAATTTTAAAAAATTTCTAATGTTTTTCCTCTTTGTGAACTACACTTGATTTTCTTAATTATAACTCTTCACCAATAACGACATGTGTCAGTATGATGTTAAATATCATATCATTGAGATTACATTGATTTTGGATGGTGTTGGAGGATTGGATAGAATTGATAATTGGGAGGCTTGAAATTGTGTTTAATCTTAGAAATTTTAATACTGATCAATTCACTTCTATAACTGGATTTGAGTTGCATGCAATTAAATATTGTCAACAAAATGATTACACAAACTACCAAGCAGATGGAATTGAGCGGAGTTCAATATACAAATTACATAGAAGACAAAGGGGGAAATATATATATATATTATTGTTATTGTATTTTGATTAAAACTTGTTCATATTTATTCCATGGGCTCATCAGATTGACAAATGCTTTCCATTACTAATAAATCCTTCCATCGATTGCCGATAATCTCTCCAAGAAAATATTAAAGACCTCATCTCGACTTAACATACTAACCCTAGCATACTTTGGATCAGCCCCAAAATGTATCCCACCTCTCACCAATATCTTTTGTGATCTCAAAAGTTTCTCACAGTCTTCAACCTCTTTGCTCTCCAACCATGCGAAGGCTGTAGGAACACAAATTTAAGAACATCAAAATTATTTATGATTGTTAATTGGGTTACTTTCATTTTACCTAAAATATTTTAACTATCTTCAAATCAATCTCAATCTATTGAAAACATCAACCCACACCCTTATTTACTATTCAGAAAACATAAGGGCCATCTCCTTTACCCTAATTTTTGAACGGTAAATCAGTTGGATGTTTTCAATAGACAGTATTGCGAGTATTATAAATTATATTTGTTAATTACCTGGATTTGATTTTGTGGATTTTCCAGTGAAGTTGCAATAATCTAGTGGGTACTCAGGCAAACTGAAAGCCCCACTTTGTTTAACCACTTCTCGCAGCTTTGTCCATCTTTCAGCCAGGAGTCGTTGGCTATACTCAAAGAAATTATCTGATTCGGTAGGCTCCGAATTATGGTAACCGTCGCTAATGATTCCAAGAATCTTTGCAGCTCGGAGCTGAGATTCTTTTGACACTCCTATGCTGCTAAATTCTATAAACTTGGTCATCTTTCTTGCAACTTCTGTATCCTTAACAAGCGCCCACCTAATTCAAGAAAAGTTACACACGTACGTCTCAGTTTCAATTGATATCAACTAGATTATAATGGCTTGGCTAGCGCTTTTAAACATATATTTCAAATATTTTTAATCTTGAAAATGTACTTTTAATGTAATTTTAAACACTTGTAAACAAACTCTAAATTATGCTCACCCAATGCGAGAACCAGCATGACCGGTGCATTTGGAGAGTGTAAAAAGCATAATATCATGATCAGCAGCAGCGGTAATAGGTGTGTATTGTGGCCAATAATAGGCTAGGTCATGTATAAGTTTCCCTTCAGCTTGGTTCACCAGCACAGCGTCTCTGATAGTCCCATCAGGATTGTTCGGTGAGTTAACGATTTCAATGTAAGCTCCATTTTTATCAAATGTGCACGCATCACCAGACCATTTGTACAGCCCTGAGCGTAAATAATCTGTTTCTGCTGGATATTGCTGCAATTGACAATTTTTTTATTTGTTAAAAGAAAAATCCGCTTAAAGTGGCACAACCACTCCAAGATCTTGATTAAGTTTGTTCCAAAGTAATTAATTAACTTAATTACATAAGTTTGTTTGGCCAACACATGGTTCCTCAAATTAGACATGGCCATGTTACCATGTTTAACTAATTGGGATCTATAACACATGCCATACATATGGAATATTTTTGTTCTTTTTAAGTATATGATGTTTAATAAACATGTTTGTCCCTTTGTCTCATGACCCATATAAGATTTAGGGCATTTACGTTTAATTGCTTATAAGACTTTTGCATAATTTAAACCCCAACAATCAAGATCTATTAAAAAAAGTCAACTACTTAGGGTTGACTACTACTAGTTAATAATCAAGGGTTCAATTAGCTCACCGAGTAGTAAGGGGCAGCGGAGACTATGCTGAAGGGCTCGGGCCCACCGGGAGAAGAGAGAGCGTATAGTGCAGCCTGATAGAGCTGTGTGGATCCCGTCCCGATCACGATATGCCGACCGTCGGATACTGCGTTGTCAACCACACGATGTAGTTTGTTGATTGCATCAGCGAGTTCTGGTACCAAAAACCAGCATACGCTCCCCATATCGCTTAAATAGCTCATCAAATCACTGCCAGATATCACCATCGTACACTTGTCTCCTTGCTTTTTCCAAAACGCCTCAAACACCATTGGATCACCCCTGTTAATTAGCATTAAGTCAAAACAATTATCATCATGTTTATCCCTTAATTAACAACAACTTATCCACATAGGAATATATATATATATCAATGAAACAGCAGTGAAACCCTAGACATTGCATGTAGATGGATCTAGGGCAAGATAATGGACTTACTGATCAAGGTTGATGAAGGAGTATGACAGAAGATTTTTTGCATTGTTATTAGCCGTAATGATATCCTTAGCTGCAGCAGCCTTCTCAAAACCGACCATCTTTTTTATTTTGCTTTGTTACTTGTTACAGTGAGAATTAGGGTTTGGATGTGTGTTGTTCTGGGGTCCGCACTTGGTTGTATATATAGGGGATGAGAGTGAGGATTAAGGAGTGATTTTGGTGCATGATTCTAGAACACGTTTGCTTTTCCAATAATAATTTGATTGTATGTGTATGTATATTTATTATGTGATCGGATTTTATTGGATTCGCTCTTTCTTTCTTTTTTTTGTTTATTTTGTAAATAGAAGTTAAGCGTTGAAAGTGTTGATTCTATATATAGAGCAGTATCATTAACAATATCATTATGTGTCATAAATAATAATTAGGTAAAGTTCTTTATATTTTTACCGCCAATTCCAAGAGAGAGGAAAAAATGTGGCTATATGTCACATTACAAAAGAGTACTCGTTTTCTACACATGTCAATATTCAAAAGATAAAAAAATAATAATAATAATAATAATTAATAATTAAAAATTTTAATGAAAAAATCTGCAAGTGATTTTTTTTTTTTTTTTTAAATAAAGCTTCTCATAAAATCAACAAAAAAACTCAAAGAAAGCATGTTAAATGTGGTGGAAATTCTTCCATCTAAATACAATTATCACTAAAACGAGTTGTAAATTTAGCTAGTGCATCTGCTGCACCATTAAACTTGTTTAAGATATGGCAAATCTTAAAGTCTTGTTTTGATTGTAATAGACGTTGAATCTCTTCAATGACCCAAAACAACTCCGTACGAGTAGCCTATTGGATAACCCGCAGTGAGTCCGACTCTATAAAAGGAGAGACAAACCTGTCTCCACCACAAGTCAGATACCAAAACATAAGGCCTCGGCCTCGGCCTGAGCAATGTTAAAATTATCTGAATAAACCCTTACATCAACCATCGATACCATCTCCAATCCCTCATGGTTTCGTATCACCGCTCCAACACCGACTCTTTCTCTATGGGAATCTATAACCACATCCATATTTAGCTTAAACAAGCCCTCACACGGTTCCAACAACTGATTATGTTACTTTAGTTTTCATTATCCTCGGTATTTGGGTCATCCAACTAATCGAATCTCCCATCCCTTGAGCCAGCGCCACCACACACCTAGGATCCATCCCCTTCCCTTTTCTCCTTGTAAATAATATGGTTTCTATTTTCCCAGATAACCCACACTAGTAATGCGAAAAGTTATAGATATAATCAAATAAATCCCACAGGCTAGTACATGAGTTATGCAAACTGAGATCAACAGAGGATGTGAGTTGCCACACACTTTTGGCATGCTTATAGTGGAAAAGGTCATGTAATTCACATTCACCTAGGGTCCCCGCACAGTCGGCATTGATGCTCCTCAACTACCCGCCGCTTCATCAGGTTTCTCATTGTAGGTAGTATATCAGAGACTGCACGCTATAGAAAGATCTTCACCTTGAACCCTCACTTTCCAGATATATAGCCAATTTCATGAGCTCCCTAACGATGGGCAAGCACGTACAGAGTGTAAAACGTGCATAACGCCATGAAATCATGATTTAACCGGAAAAACTCCATTTCGATCTTGGTGCCGCAAGATTTGGTCTTGCTTGGCCAAATTGGGAAGTTTTATTTTCTTAATGATTTGGGTGTCCACATGCAGAAAATGTTGTTATGGTTTTGTCAAGTTCCAAATGTCATCTTCCAACAACAATTTAGCCACTACAGAGTTTCCATGTAATGAGCTCAGAGAGATAGGCTTAAAATTGAGAGGCTGAGGTATCCAAAGGTCATGGTAAATACGAATATCAGCCTCAAAACCAATTTGATAACGAACAACCATGCTCAATGACTCTCGACCCCATAATATGCTTCCCAATATAAATAAGGGGTTGCTACCTATATTTGCTTCCAAAAACAAACACCGCTGATAGTATCGAGCTCGGAAAACCTTAGACAATAGCGAGTCTCCTGCAATAATCAACCACCAACCCTACTTTGTTAACATTGCTTGATTAAAGCACCTAAGATCCCTGAAGCCGAGTCCACCCTCTTCATTGGTCAAACACAACTTATTTCAGGCCATCCAATGAATACAATGTTGCTTATCTAAGGATCCCCACCATAACGTATTTAACTAACGCTTAACAGAGAGACGCTGGTAAGTGGAAAACACTCATAGTATATATTGGGATCGACTGAGCCACGACCTTAATCAAAATTTCCTTCCCTATAAGAGAAGTGTATATTGTTCCAACTTCTCAATTTCTACAAGATTCAACATTTCAGATCATGAAAGGATTCTATTTTTCGACGACCCACCATTATTAGTAATCCTATATATTTATCATACGATGAAGCCACTATAAGACCAAAGACATTCATAATCCCCTTTTGACACTCTTCAATGATATTCGGGCTAAACATAATATTAAGCCGAACCACGTCAGTGTCCATCGATATAGTCACTACATACGGATTGACTCTTCACAAGTATCTCGTAATTAGAGTCGGGTCATAATGTCTGTTATACCCCTCTAATTATTTTTACCTTAAGTACCATTGATTCTCTAATGAATGATTTTTTCATAACCATGATGAATTTTAATCTTTCTATTCGTAATAGAAAGACTTGAGCGCAATACTAGACCATCGATAGTAACATATAAAACTGTTTACATTACATGAAGCTCTATGGCATATATCCCAACAATCTCCCATTTACACTAGAGAAAATGGGACATGTCACATAATCCTAGACCATCTAGGTGACCTTCAAACACTTTAGCCGACAAGGATTTTGTAAACGGATCAAGCAGGTTCTCTGCGGATGCAATCTTTGTGACAGAAACATCTCATCTCTGCACTATCTCCCTGATGAGATGATATTTCCTCTCTATGTGTTTTCCCCTCTTGTGGCTTCTTAGTTCTTTTAAATTTGCCACTGCACCACTATTATCGCAATAAAGTGTGAGTGGTTTATTCATATCTGGAACAACTTCCAGATCTCCCAAGAATTTACGGAGTTAGACTACTTCCTTAAATGCTTCACAAACTGCCACATACTCAGCCTCCATGGTGGAGTCAGTAATGCAAGATTGCTTTATACTCCGCCATACTATCGCCCCACCACCTAGGGTAAACACTGATCCAGATGTTGATTTCCTAGAATTGACATCCCTCTGAAAATCAGAGTCTGTATATCCCCTTAGGATCATATCCTCACCGGAATATACAAGCATATAATCTTTCATTTTCTTAAGATACTTGAGAATCTGTTTCACAACCACTTAATGATCCAATCATGGGTTAGACTGAAACCTACTTACTACTCCCACTGTAAAACAGATGTCTGGTCTCGTGCATAACATCGCATACATGAGACTACCAACTGTTGGGGCATATTGGATATGTCTCATTTCCTCAACATCTTGAGGTGTCTTAGGAGACTGTTCCTTTGACAAGTGAATTCCATGTCGATAAGGCAAATTGCCTTTCTTGGAATTCTGCATCCCAAATCGCACAAAGTTCTTTTCGATATAAGATGTCTGAGACATAATTAACAGTTGTTTCTTGCGATCCCGAAGTATCTGAATCCCAAGAACATAACGGGCCTCTCCCAAATCTTTCATTTAGAATTGGTTAGCTAGCCAGGTTTTCACGTCCGATAATATCTTTATATCATTCCCAATGAGTAAAATATCATCGACGTATAATATAAGAAAAACCATATTCCCGTCAATGACGTGCTTTTATACATAAGGCTCATCAACATTCTGCTAAAAGTTATAAGACTTGATCGTGGTATCAAATCTTATATTCTAAGATCGAGATGCCTGCTTGAGTCCATATATCGACCTTTGCAACTTGCAAACCTTTCGTTCTTGAACTTGGGCTATGAACCCCTCTGGTTGTGCCATATAGATACTCTCATCAAGATTGCCATTCAAGAATGCAGTCTTGACGTCCATTTACCAAATCTCATAGTCATAATATGCGGCAATGGACAAAAGAGTTCCGACAGATTTGAGCATGGCTACTGGCGAGAAAGTTTCCTAATAGTCAACTCCCTCTTTCTTGGTATAATCATTGGCCACTAGCCTAGCCTTGAAGGTTTGTACCTTCCCATTTGCTCCCCTATTTCTCTTGTAGATCCACTTGCAACCTATGGGTTTCACCCCATTGGGTTGGTCTACAAGTTCCCAGACAGAGTTAGAGTACATAGACTTCATCTTTAGGTTCATGGCTTTGAGTCATTCCACTTTATCAGAATCATCCATTGCACTACGATAGGTCAATGGATCATATATACCATCACTAGATGAGACAACTTGTGTCTCTCCAACTCCTAGATAGCGATCAGGTTGTCGTACAATCCTCTCACTACATCTAGGTGGCAGATCATTCTGATGAACTTGCATCTGACGCTCAGATGTCGAAGGTGCTATATATTTGTCAACTGCCATTGACGATGGTATGATGGTCGAACCAGCAAGTAACTCCTCGAGCAACACTTTACTTCGAGGTTTGAACTCCCTCATATAGTCCTCATCTAGAAACGTAGTATTTATCGATACAAACACTTTGTTATCTTCAGTGCTATAGAATAATCCATCCCTAGTCTCCTTAGGATAGCCTACAAATAGGCACACCTGAGAACGTGGCTCTAACTTTGTAGTCTTATTCTTCAGCACATGTTCTGGACACTCCCATATGCGAAAATATCGTAAACTAGTTTTACGACCACTCCACAACTCTAAGGGAGTATTAGGAACAGACTTAGATGGAACTACATTAAGGATATACATTGTTGTTTGCAATGCATATCCCCATAAAGAACTAGGTAGTGAGCTATAACTAAACATAGATCTTATCATGTCTAGTAGGGTCTGATTTCTCCTTTCTGTAACACCATTTTACTGTGGTGTTCCAGGTGCTGTGAGCTGGGATACTATCTCATGCTCAACCAAGAATTCCTCGAAATATCTGTCAAGGTATTCTCCTCCATGATCTGATTGTAGAGTTTTGATTGTTTTACCTAATTGGTTCTCAACCTCAGCACGACTCTTTGAACTTTTCAAAAGTATTTGACTTGTGCTGCATTAGGTAAACATACACATATCTGGAATAATCGTCAATAAATGTGACGAAGTATTCATAACCACCTCGGGCTCTTACATTCATTGGTTCACAAACGTCCGAATGTATAAGCTCAAGTGGTTGACTGACTCTTATACCTTTTCCAGAAAAAGGTCTATTGGTTATTTTTCCTTCTAAACAGGATTCACAGACTGGTAAAGTTCCAAGCTTTAACTGGTTTAAGGCTCCGTTCTTTATCAACCTATCTATCCGGTCAAGGCTGATATGACCAAGTCTAAGATGCCACAGATATGTGTCATCGTGAGAAATTACCGTTTAGTTTTAGGTTTCTCAACCTTAAACATTTTAGCGTTGAGCAATGTCCTGTGTGTTAACGGTCTTAACACATACAAGTTATTTTCTGAGTTTCTTGTGCATATGGTTAATCCATTTCTACCAATAATAGCCAAATTGCTATTAAAAGAAACTAAAAGCCCATCATCCAAGATTTTAGAAACAGAAATCAAATTCCTGCGAAAACCATGAATGAATAACACATTATTCAAATTTAAATAACTATTATTTGTAAAATTTAAACTGAAAACTCCCATTGCTCTTGATGAAATGGAATCCCCTGTCCCGACCCTCATGGTGTAGTCACCTTCAGCAAGGTCCCTTCATGTGTCAAGTAGCTGTAAAGAAGAAAAAACATGGTTAGTGGCTCCAGAATCAACAATCCAGACGGATTTATCATCCTCCACTAATAGAGATTCGATAACGAGTAAATCATAGTTACTTGTATCCTTTTTCTCCTTCAGCTCAGCAATGTATTTAGGACAATTCATTTTCCAATGCCCGTTTTTGTTACAGTGGAAACAATTTCCCTTGGGCTTGGCATCCTTTGAGCATTTCTTGTTCTTCTTCTTCATGGGCTTAGCCTCAGCCTTCCCACTGCTGTTCTTCTTCATCTTTGCAGATTTTGAAGACTCTGTAATATTTGCCTCAGCACTGGGCTTACGAGGATCCACGAGCATGGACTCGTAGTGGGTGAGCTCACTAAGCAGTTGGGTCAAAGTAAAAGTCAATTTGTTCATAACATAGTTGCTTTTAAACTGCAGGAAACTCTTCGGAAGAGTTTCCATAATCATGGTCACTTGGCTATGCTCGTCAATACGAGCACCATGGGTTTCAGCAGTGTTGAGATAGGTCATCATCCTTAAGACATGCTCTAGGACTGATGTCTCTTCCTTCATCCTAGCAGTCATCACTGATACCATAGCCTCATGACGTTGATGCTCCAAAGGCTGCCCGAACATGCCCTGCAATGATTCCATCATCTGAGATGCTGAAGCCATAGGTTCATGTTTTGCAGTAAGAACCTCAGACATCCATGCTAGAAAGTAGCAGCGGGCCTTCTCATTAGCTGCGACCCGTTTCTGGTAGGCATCGCGCACAGCTTGGCCAGCATTTCTGGCCGGCTCGGGAGGACACTCCTCCGTCAGGACAAACTTTAAGTCTTCGCAGACCAGGATATCGTTCATGTTACTTTTCCGCTTAACATAATTTTCTCCCGTTAATTTATCATTTGAGAGTATGGAAATAATTGGAGAAACCATGGCTGAAAAATAAAATAAACATGCATTTAACATTCATTCATCGCATATTAAAATTACCAAATAATTTTGGCATAAAATTAAACATGATGCATGAACCATGAATAACGAATTAGAAACCAAAGAAAATTACTATGCCACGAAAATCTATCATTCCACAAATAAGTGTCGACGTAGGGTAGGTCAAGTATTTGCATAATAAATCGAGACAATCTCAATTGATTAATATATGCGGGAATAACTCTTATTTATATATTAACCAACTACCGTTTGATTCTATCAAGGAATTTAGATTAACAGTTAATCATTCCTTTGTGAGTGTGACCCATCGTTTCGGGACCCTTGGACTTAACTAGTGAAGTGCCGCCGTAGGGTAGGTCAGTTCACCAGATACATCTAGAATCCATATCCTCTCGGAATCCAAACCTGATATTGACCCAAAATGGACACCATCCGTAGGGGGACGAAAGAAAAGCCGTCTCAAGGCGTCTTTTAAATCTCACGTTTTCGGACTAACAACGGAGATCGCGAGAGATACTGTTCTATATCCCTCTTCCACTCACTATTCTAATTAGTGTGAATAAATTTATGGCGGCTAAATCATAACTCTTATTTAGACTAGTTCTCCATTAGTGACCTAACGAATTTTAACTCTTAAATTTTATATCACTAATTTCCATTAGTCTCTACTAATTGTATTACTCAATTAAACTAATTTAATGAGAGTATTATCAGTGACCTATTATATTTTAACTCTTAAAATATTAGAACACTAATTGGTTTAAAATTTTAGAATCCTAAAATGGTTAAGATTTAAATTAAACCATTTAATTAATCTAAGTGAGTTATAAAATCCAATGGTACGTGGAATTGTATCCCGAGTGCAGACCACATTACCGTCCATTCGAATTCGTCTATGGAATTTATATCCGGGTTTCCATCATATATACCAATGAAATTTATGTTACACTTATTAAACTTAATATATTAGAATTCAAATTTTAAACCTTAAAACCAATTAATCTAATTAATTGTTTTCCATGCATATCATATTCTAATTTAAATATTTTAAATCACATAAAATCTTATTTCATGTCTATAATGATAATGCATCTAAAACATGTTATGGCATGTGAAATGCAAGAGTAGACACCTTAAGCTATATGACATGTTATTCAAATATTTCGAATTGAAACATACATATAACATAAAAATTATTTTGCATTGACCAGGATCTTATTTTTTCTATACTAATCTAATTAGTACAAAAATTATCAAGCCATTCATTGGTCTTCAAATCACGCTCCAATGTGGTGTTGGCTCCTTTTGCGACTTCGGTGCTCCAAATTACAATAATTGAAATTTTATATTGGAAAATAAAAATAGAACAATTGTAAACAATGGCCTTATGGCCTTACATCCCAAAATCAAAACCAACATAAAAATAAGAGCTGGAAAAATTTACGACCAATGCAAAATCCATTCATCACATGAAAAACAATAACCATTCATCACATGAATATTATTTTGTACCTACTCATATAAACATGCATCTCAATATTTATAACTCATATAAATATATAAAAAACAGAAACTTTAAATGAAAAAGAGAAACCTTGCTCTCGATGCTAATTGTAGGAAACGTTTTCCTTGCGCAGCGGAAACTCGTTAGGCACACATATCGGACTTGAAAAAATTTTCTGCCCTTCCCTTGGAGTAGCCGAATGATACCAATACCACCACTGAAATTTTGCTTCTGTTTTAGATAAAATTCCAGCCCCGAAATAGCCCCGAACAGCCATATAAAAACTGGACTGTTTTGGACCCGATTCGCATCTAGCACACTGCCGAAACGACCCCTGAAATGCGTGGACAATGGTTGTGTTTCAGTTGTGATTTTTCACTTGAAAACAGGCATAACACAGCTCCAAAGCACCACTATATGTTCCCCAAAAATTCTGAATTAAAAAGAAACCAAACCGAGTTCTGTTTTACCAAATAAGGGGCGGCAGTGAGCAAAAATAAGCCTCACTGTCGAGTACCAAACAAGAAAAAGATGAAGATGATTATTTGTTCGACACCACAAAGTCTTCCGAGCTATTTCTCATTACCAACGGAAACTAGTGTGGGCTAGACTCACAATATTAAATCCCTAAACGTTTTAGAGATGGAATCACACTTGTATTTTTATTTTGTTTACTTCTTGTTCTTTCTTTTTTTTGTCTCAACTTTTGAGAGAGAATGAAGAAGAAGAAGAAGATTGAGGCTAGGTTGCAAAAATGAATAGCTTAAGCAAAAGAAAATCAAATTTTCTTTTTTATATTTAGGGTTATTAATTTCCAAAATTAAAAACCATTCCCCTCCCAAAAACCAAAAATTCGGTTATAGCAAGGAAAACCAAAAAAATTGTAACATCAAATTTTCAATTACCATAATTGAAAAGATGTTACAAAAGTTAATAAGTTATCACCTAATGAAAGGTGTAACTTCCAAATTGAATTCAAGGGTTTCCAAAACCCAAATTTGGAATTCCAAGTTTACCCTCTATTAAATTATATCATATATAATTTAATAATTAATAATAAATAATTATCATATAATCATTTATTATAAAAACCAAATATTAAATTTTAATATAAAGTTGCAAGTGTGACAAAATAACATTATTAATCATATTAATAATATTTATATATTTGTGAGTGTATAATTGGACTATCCAATTATACTAAATCTGCTACAGTATATTGAGCTAGCACGAGGACCAAATGGACCTACGGTTCCGAGTTCCAATAATCTCAAAATATTAATTAAGCTCTTAATTAAATATTCCAAATTATTAACTTCGGGTTATTCCACTAAAAACCCAAAGCTGCACTCTCGTTGCCGCAGATAGTATATTAAGCCGAACCACGTCGGTGTCCATCGATATAGTCACTACATACGGATTGACTCATCACGAGTATCTCGTAATTAGAGTCGGGTCATAATGTCTATTATATCCCTCTAATTATTTTTACCATAAGTACCATTGATTCTCTAATGAACGATTTAGTCATAACTATTATGAATTTTAATCTTTCTCTTGGTAATAGAAAGACTTTAGCGCTCTAATCGTTCAAGTACCGAATCAACCCTTAAGGAAAATACTCATCTACTTCTCGCAAGAAGGAGTGAACTTCATATCTATGTAAAACGTTCCCAGCTACATACCAGACCATGCACCCAAAGTATGTACCTATTGGTCGGGACTGCTACACCAACCTCACCTTTGTAAATCAAAGGACATAGCCTGCCATGCAGAAGTTCATAGTATAATCAGGATTAAGATCACCATCCAGTAGATGGAAATGAATTTCTTTCTTTAACGGATATTATAAGAAAGTCATTTCTATTCGTAAGTGTTCCTAGAACATGCCAAGATCGTCTAAGAGTGATTTGTGTGTGAATAAAATCAAAAGAATTGCGGAAAATACTCACATTGATCGGATGAGTTCAAAACTTTTTATGCATTTCGGTGGAAGCTCCAAGTCCTTCTTGAGTGTTTCCAACACTTGGGTGAGTTTCCCTATCACATTGATTCACTCCTTTAAGTGCTAGCTTGAAACAAATGGAAAGAAAAACTGCTCTCCAAGAGAAGTAATGTATTCGGCAATGGATAAGAGAAGGAGAGATAGAATTTTGTTTTATGTTTCTAAAACCCAATTTTTCCAAGTCAACACACAAAAGTGTGTATATGCTTTTACCAAAAGTAAAGGCAAAGTGTTGGAGGGAAAAATGACATTTAATGCCTCCAACCACTTCCATCACTCAAGTTGACACTTGATAGACATGTGATGTAAGTTGGTGGGACCCACTTTAATTCAAAATTCAAGTGGCTCGCTCAACACACTTCGGGCTCGGGTTCGCTTAATCTGATTAAACGAATTTTCCGTCGCGACATAATTAAATCCAATTTAATTAAATAATAGTGCCTCGCAAAATTATTACGAAAGTCGCTCGCGAATTAATTCCAAATTAATTCATTCGGTTGAATTAAAATCCAATTTTAATTCCGCGTTGAAATCTAATTTCAATTAATATATCTAATATATTATTTTAGCCCAATTAAATAAATTAAATAGAAAATTCCAATTTAACTATTAAATTTATTTTACCGATTAATTCCAAATTAACCGCGTTCTCTCTTCTCGACAAATTTAATCCCAGATAAATTCTCGACGCAATTAATCCCAGATTAATTCTTTCTCTGTTCATTAATCCCAGATTAATTTATTGCTGTAATTAATCCAGGATTAATTTTCTCTCTCATAATTAATCCCAGATTAATTTTCTGTTCGAGTCAAATCTCAACGGTGAATCTTTGGGAAGCGACCCAAGAGATCCATGGATATGTTGGCAGTAAATACGGTCATCGGACTATCCGAACACGTACGTACCCGGTAAAACGTTCTTACTGATTTACAAGACATAGTTGTCTTCTAGCAAAGTACTGTGCCTTCCCAATTCTCCAGAAATATTCTTTAAAGGAATATGTAATCTTTGTCAGGCATAGTATACGTAGTATTGCGTATTACGATCCAGTATCGAATGTCACATGTTAGGCCTAGGGTTGGAATTATGTCTGCCCCATACAAAGCATATATCGGATCTCTGGTAACTAGTCTCTATAATCAGATAATCATGACCTTGTCATATTATCCTGATAGCTGCAGCATACAAGAGTACCAGTTCCGTATCCTGCGTGATCATCATCTCCATATGACTGAAGTGATACTTTCATCTTGACATCACACCCAATACACTACGATTCCCAGTATACCCAAAAGAGGCGTACACAGAACCTGTTAAAGCCCCGGACGACCAAAACCAAAGTATACTGATTGTTGCAAGTATTAGCGATGCAAGTCTTAGGTTAAGACCAAATACACCTACCCTGATTCAGATTCCCATAGACACATAGTCATACTACCAATGGGATTCCGAGGGGTCTATCCAGAGCGAAGCAGTTTCCGTATCATCGGTAAACAGTACCTCCTATTACACTTGCATGAGTATCCAATACCCAAATATATGAGAACTATGTCGTTATGCCTCCATAATGTGCACAAGTGCAATACTAGTCTATTCCGCATTATCGATGTTCAGTCTCGGTAATACTACGACTAGGGATATTTAATGATTAAACCTTAGTGGATTAATATTGTCTCATATCTTATTAATCCGGAACTAATCATATGGACTTTTATCATTTATATATCCCGGTAATCCAATTACAAATGATAAAAGAGCAATTTCCTTTGTCACATAGTTAATTTGTACAACAACGCCATGTTCTGTACAAACAGTGATGTTATTGGTCATAATTATCCACAAATCTCCCACTTGGCCTATAACCAATCACTTAAGTGTCTAACACCTGACTATGTACGAGTTGCTCAAATTTCTGCTGAGAAACAACTTTCGTCAGCGGATTTTCAAGGTTATCATCTGATGTAATTTATTCGATCATCACATCGCCACGATGTATGATCGAACGAATTGGATGAATTAGTCGAAGTATATATTTGGATCATTGATGAGACCGTTGTTCCTTAGCCTACGCTGTAGCCTAGCTCAGCTGCTAACAGAACTACTCCTAATCCAATTAGGATTATATAGATCCAAAATGCTTCTTTTGCTGCCTCAACTGTAGCAATGTTCCGTTTTTATTATTTATTCGGCAATAATATCTTGCTTGGAAGATTTCCAGCTCACTGTTCCGTTATTCAAACTAAATATGTACCCTAATTATGACTTACAGTCGCCATTATCGGTTAGGAAACTTGCAACGGTAAACCTAGTCATCTCAAGTTTTCCTTCTCCATAACTTAAGAAAGAATCCTTAGTTCGTCTAAGATACTTAAGGATGTTCTTAACATCAATCCAGTGACCATCACCTGGATCGGCCTTATAGCGTCTACATATGCTCAAAGTATATAAGACATCAAGTCACATACATTTCAAAAACGTACGAACTCTGGGAGGATTGTCAGCAGCTTTCTAGATCTATCCCAGTAGATCTTTATTCCTAGAATAAAGTCTGCTTCTCCAAGGTATTCCATGGAGAATTTTAATGAAAGCCAAGCTTTCACCGATTATATTATGGGAATGTTATTGATAAGAAGCAATACATCATCAACGAATAAGACATTCATTGTCAGTGCGCTCCCACTAACCTTCTTATATACACAATAATCATATTCGTTTTGAATGAAATCACATACCATTATGATCTCATCAAA